>CAUYRT010073319.1:0-80738 GCA_963574885.1 Lepilemur ruficaudatus
TGCCACGATGCATTTTACCCCAGGGAAGATGGTCCAATTGCAGAAAGACAACTAATAAATATGAGACAATAAATGTAAGTTTGTATAGTAGAAGGCAAAAGTATTGATGTATTAGCAAGTGCAAACTAAAATACAACAAGGAATATAGACAACCTATTGTCTGTTCTTTTGGTTACATCTAACTTTCATTTGTTCTATCGTGCATATATTTGAAAAACATATACTGCATTTCACCATGTTCAAAATACTTCTTCAAAAAATGGGGACTATAATGAGGAATTTAGGGGTCTTCAACTGAAATTGAGTTGAATACCCATTTTAGAAGAGATCTCAGAGGTCTTTTAAAACCAACAAAAAGTAATCAAACAATATCTGAAGCTTAGCTTGAGTGGAAAAAGCATAAACTTGGAAAATTCTAACTCAAGATACTAAATTACTTCCTGTAGAACATTTCAAAGTGGCCACAGCGTTTCCCCATCCTTATTTGTTTGCTCCTTTGCAATGCGACTTTGCAGCCTCTCCAGTTAAAATTTGGAGTCTGTTTCTCCAACTCTAGAATCTGGGCCTGACCATGTGATTTGCCTTAGTAAATGGGAAATGGGACATTAGTAAAAGTGAAACAAGCAGAAGCTTTAAAAGCTCTTTCACGTTGGGCCTATTCCTTTCTTGCTGTGAGCTCCCTTCAACCGCTGTGTGAGCAAGCCTCAGCTGTTCTCCTGGAGGCTGGAAACCATGTGCAGAGAAGTGCTGCCCATTCCAGATGTCCCGTTGTCCCACTTGAGGCCACAGGCGTACGAGTGAGGCCATCCTAGACCACTAAGCCCCAGAGCTTGCCCAAACCAGAAGAACCAATAAGCAACCCGTAGAAGCATGAGAAACAATAAATGTCAGTTCCTTTAAGCCACTAAATGATGGAATGGTTTGTTACTCAGAAAAAGCTTACTGATAAACCTCCTTGGCAGGTGAGGTCACAGTACTGAGAAGTGAAAAAAGACCTGGGGTTTGAACCCTGTTTTACCAAGGAGAAAACTGAGTCCCCTAAAAGTTAAATAAAGCACTCATGGCCACACATTCAATAAGAGATGGAACTGGTACCATGTGCCAGACTCCAATATGCATCTCAAATATCACTGCTGTTATGAACACCTACTGCAGTTCCTCAAAGCCTAGATTGTCCTACAAATTTGCTAGTAGAATGCAGTTAGAAAAATGAGGCTTTATTTTGCCATCTTTATTTCTATTTGTGAAAAGTAATAATTACTTTAAAATTTCTGGACATTCTACCATGAGAAGGCTTACAAGCATTTAGTGGAACTGAGTTGTGCATTGGATCTTCCCTTTGGTTTTCACATGTATGTATCAACTTTGGAAAACTTTTTTTTTTTTTTGATCCTTCTAGGTATTTGTAGCTAGATTGGTATCCCAAAAGAAATGTTCAACACCATCTTCAAGGCTTATGGGTAATATGCTTAAACTAGGCTGCTCTGATCTTCTACACATATATTCACCTCCCATTTCCAATTTCTGGCTAGATTTCATTTGTTAAGCAATTCAAGACCTGTTTAATGTTTTTGCAGGTATTTCTACACCTGCAGCAACTTAAACCCTTCCCTCAACCTTGTTAGCTGAAGAACAAGCAGAAAGAATGAAAAAAGGCCAATTCAATTGAGATAATTTCTTTGACTTTTAAAAAAAAATTTTAAGCACATCACTAGCCTTTCCATTTTAAAATCATTAACCTTATGCTGATATGCTAATTAGATCACCATTGCATTTTTTTTTTAAGCCACATTATTAATTCTAATATGCTACTGCCGGGCAGTGGTAAAAGTCTTATAATTAACGGGAGCGAATGAAGACTTTTCAAGAGCAAAACCTTATCCGCATATGTTGTTGGAACTGAGCTGATGAGGTTTGTCCCCTGCTCCAGATGCTTTGAAAATAACTTTCCTTTCCAGATGTGTTCTCCACACACCCTTCTTCCTGATTTAACCTGAGTGATAGACTGCAGATCATAAAATTGATGAATCTCTCGCTTTTTCCATTCTCTCACCAGATGAACTGGCCAAACAGTTGAGAAATTGATATATTTTATTGTTCAGATAAAAAGAGGATCTTCTTGTCAAATTCTTTTGCCGTAGGAATTCCTTCCAAGATGAGATCATTTTATTTATCTTAATCAGTCCTCTATTTTATAGATAAATCCCACAGTATATTAAATACAATGACAGGATTCTGTAGCCCATAATGTGTCCTTCATACTCCAAAATGCTTGGAAAAATAAAGATCTAGAATATATAGCACCTCAGGATTCCTGTAGACCAAGCGTTACCGCAGATCCACGGCCATCACTCATATCATTAAAAGGTCTTGTTGCACTCAGCACACAACAAATTCTATCCTTCTGCTTGGAAACAATCTCAAGGTTTCCCTTTCCTAAGAAATAAATCTTTTTCTAACCCTCAAATGCCCTAAAATGAGTCCACTCCTCTCCTCTGTTCCGTATAAGCCTTCTTAAATGAATGAATGAAGGGCACATCCTATTTTTTTTAATCTACCTCAAACCTCATGGTTTATGTCTGTTACTCTGCTAAACTTTACTTTCAAGTACTACCAGTAGCAGATACAATAGCTTTTTCTGTAGTAAATTCTTCTCCCTTCCCAGAGACAGCAGTCAAAGCCACCAGGGACAGGCAGGGGCTTGCACAGAGGACAGAAAGATGGAAGAAAAGCCCAGGCCCGGTGCAAAGCAATGCCAGTCCTCAACCACAGCCTATGCTGCTAGGTGGGCACTGGAACAAAGTATGAAAAAATCAATATTAACTTTTATAGGAAAGATCATGATTTTTTTTTATATCTGGCTTAAAATTTTAGACATTCTGTAATCCATAAACATACCAAAAAATGCCTGTGGTCTAAATGTGCTGCCCATGTGTGACTTATGTTGTGTCTGATTTTTTGATTACCTCCCCCAGCCCAGTGGGTTGTGCTCAGTCCCTCCCTCTCCTACATCCTCCAGCACTTTATACCTCTCTTTTTGCGTTTCTCATATTCTGCCTTACTGCTGCAGTAAATTTATCCTTTATCAGTATGCTCGGTACTAGTAAGTAAGCACTCAGCCAATAACTGGCATAACCATCAGGATATTTATCATTAATATTATGCATCATAACAGATATTCCCTTGCAGGATATCTCCAGTGTGGGTCATTTGAAAAACTTAAAGGGGGTATTAAGAACCCAGATCATGTCCACATTTTTGCTACCCTGTTGAAGCCAAATACCTGAGGGCAAGCTCTCCTCTGGGAAGCAAGTGACTATAGCATTTTTAGGAATCAAATCTTAAAATGAAAATATCCTGCATTCCTGTGTATCTCTTTATATCAATGAAGCTATGTTTCCAAGAAGCCTCTGCAGCCAACTTCCCCTTCTGTCTCCTTGGCCAGCACTGAATAACAAGACACCGCTCCCCCAAGCCAATCACTGGTTTACCATGATGAGTGTAGACTAATTGGGGGGTCTCACCGGAGTCACGTGATGAAGGGGGAGCCATCAGAACAAAACTGGTGTCTTTCAGCAGAGAAGAAGGGAAGTAACGCTTGCTTGGTCTTTAGCCAACAGTGTCTGCCATGATCTCCTACCAGATTGTAGATTTCTCAGGAACAAGGATTATATTCCTTAGTGCAACAGTCCAGGGAAGAGTGGTAAGGACTTGAAATCAAGCAGTAGTTATGGAGACTATGACTTAATGACTTAATGCATTGCTAATGCACTTTAGCACATAACTTAATGCCTAATGAAAACTAAATACATATTTAATTGAACAGATTTGAGAGGTGTCTTAACAGAAGTATCTTCAGAGCATTATGAAAGAAGAAAGGAAGAAAGAGATAATTGTCTGGGTCAGAGAAGTCTTTACTATGGAGATAATACATCAGAACAGTTATCCTGGCAGATATATGTTAGTCAGTAAATCTATTAGTCTTTCACCATCACTGCCAGGTGGCATGACTAACATGTGTGCCAAGTGTCCTGCAGGCCACAGCAGAAATTTCCTATTCTTCTGTTGATTTTCACTAGGTTCACAAAATCTAAACAAATCTCTTTGTTTAAAAATAATTACTAACAGGAAAGCAAAACCACTGACTATCTGTGTTCCAAATATGAAGGTCTTAAGACCCTTGCACTGTTACAAAAAGGTAAATCAATAAGCCCGTAATATGCTTAATATTTTCTGAATACCTGTCCTGCCCCCCTCTGAGTAGGAACATCTTTGAGAGGCAGGTATGTTTTTGGCCTTCAGAATGCAGAGATTTTTTTCATTCCTTGCCCCGAGCTTTCCTCACACTCTCCATTTTCCCACAGATTGACATGAATAAGGATTGCCACTCCACTCTAGCCTCGCATTTTTCTTCTGAATGATACTAGGATTAGGTAATCAGATCAATTTATTGTTAATCTGAAGGAATTTTCTTTCCAATGAGACTTGTCAGATACATTTGTGTCCTTTGAAATCACTGTAATTGACCTAGCAGAGGTAAAATGTAGAATGGCACCTGTCTGCTCACAGGGAAGGCAATCAGCGACAAAACAGGCAGTACTGAAAGCAAAAATACTGGCTCCTTTTACCTCTCAGAGCCCTCGTACTGTGATGGATCTGGGCAGAGTCCTAGAAGCCTCCCTAGTAAAAATATCCTCATGAAACAGTATATGAATAACCGCTAAGGATGAGAAGCAGAAACACGTAGAGAAGAACCAAAGCCCCTGGCCAAAGGCCCATCTGAGCCTCGTGTGGCAGCTGGCACTAATGGCCATCCATGTGACAGAGGGCATTTAGGACCTTTCAGCCTTCCCAGGGCACCAGTTGACACTACACAAGACAGAGGAAGTGCCTGCTCAAGAATCATGAGAAACAGATCTTCTTATAGTTTGAAACCAATATGTTGTTTGTTACAAAACAATAGGTGGCAGAAGCGTCAAGATCGTGGAGATCCTGTAAAAGAAACTGTGAGGGTCGGGAGAGGCTGATACTGAGACAGTAACTGATCCTAAGAGTTACCTTGCTTGCCTCAGCTTCCAAAGACCTTCCTTTTCCAGTTCAAGGATTTGTTTGGTCTTACTGTGTCATGGACTTAATGTGTGTGTGCTCCCAAAATTCATATGATGAAATCTCAATTACCAGGGTGAAGATACTTGGAAGTGGGGCTTTTGGATGGTAATTAGGGTGAGATTAGATCCCGAGAGCCGGGCTCTCATGCTGGGATTAGTACCCTTATATAAAAACAACAACAACAACAAAAAAAAAAAAACCAGGCAATATGGGATATCTCTCTCTTTCCAACATGTGAGGGTGTAACAAGAAAGTAGCCATCTGCAACCTTGAAGAGGGACCTTGCCAGAACCTGACCATGCTGGCACCCTGATCTCAAAACTCCAGCCCCCAGAACTGTGAGAAATCAATTTCTGCTGTTTATAAGCCACCTAGTCCATGATACTTTGTTATAGCAGCCCAAACTGACTAAGATACACAGTAAGACCTCTTTTTGCTCAAAATAGCTTCTGTTCTTTGCAACAGCTAATTAAGCAACATTAGGGAGTGACAGGCCAGTATATTTCGCTCTGGGTACTGGTTATAGTTCCTGGGACAGGGAGAGAGAAGCAAGCTCTCTCCTGGAAGGGTCCTGGGTCCAATCCAGAAGAGGAGCTGAAGAACAGCACAGAAGCCCATGGAGGCACTGGGAGAGGAAAGGCAGACAAGATGAAATTCAAAAGTATAAGGTGGAAGCTGCTTAGACCTCTCAGATCATAAGTGTGGGAGCTGGGCTGAGGCCACCTGTGAAGATGAAATGGCCCTGATATTGCAAGGAAGACAGACAGACAGACAGCTCCAGGAGCAGACTGGGCTAGACACTGCCCACACACTGCTTTGCTCTATCCCCAGCCGCCCTCTGGGGAACTACATGTGCCCAATGAGTTTGAGCAGCAAGCAAACAAGAATGAGAGGCAAGAATGAAAGGGAATGGAAGGATTTAAGTATCTGGGAGGCACCCTTCCCAGCTTGCACTGTACTGATGTCTGTGTGTTATAATTCAGTTTATAAGTTTGAGCAGATTAGAGTCCAAGCGCGGTAAGTAGCAGGAGAGGACAGACTGAGTGAGCATGAACCTGACAGTAGCATCAGCATGTGGCCATCCTCTGATCTGATGGCCCAAGGGGTGGACAGAGCGACTTGTGGGGAAGCAAAGATCCACATGGTTTGATGGGGCTGTTGGCAGGTGGAGAGAATCCTAACTCAGAGCTGGAATTGAGGCAGGCCTGTAGCACTTAGGATGGGCTAGGTTATGCTGCAGTAATGAACAAATCAAAAATCCTCGGCTTACAATGGTAAAGTTTACTTCTTACACTATGTCTATCACACTCTTCAGTGGAGCTCTGCCTGTCACGGTCACTTAGGGACCCAAACTTTGGGAAGATCCATCGTGCCGTGGCTCCATGATGCAGAGGAAGGGAAAAAGTTACCCCACATGTTAGAGGCTCTGCCTAGCAGTGACACCACACTTTTGCTTACATCACATTGGCCAAAGTAAAGCATACGGCCATGCTATGCATCCAGAACAGTAGGGCTGTAAAATCCTTCCATGGGAAGAACTCTGATGGATCCAACATGGGTCGGTAATTTGCAGTTTGTCTGGTATTATAAGTTTGGATGCTTTTTCTAACTATCTCTATGTCCATGATGAAACTGCTATGTTGCATATTTTAATTAACTCATTCTTAGGCAAATATTTATCAGTATCTAAAAAGCACATCCCACATGGCAACATAATCCACAGAGCAAGAAAAAAAGGGGTGAAGAAAAAAAGCCAACCACAGGGCCAGGCTGCAGGAAAGGACCGAGGCAAGGCCCAGACATGTGGGAGCTCTGGTGAGCACTTTATCAAGTTAAGGATTGCAGCATGCGGAGGATGTGGCTGTGTCTATGGGGTAAGGGCCACAGAAAACAGGTGAAAACAAGTTCAGGAAGCCAGTGACAAAAATAAGCAATAGTAGTAATAGTAGTAGCAGCTACCATCTGTTGAACCTTCCTCTTTTTTGAGCAGACGATTTATATGCATTATTTTACTCTCACCTTGCATCATACAGACAGCATTTTATCCTCACAAGAGTACTCAGAGTCTAGTGCTTCCACCTCTCTATCACAGACAGAGACTGGGCTCCAGAAGATTACAGCACTTGACCAGGGTCAAAACGCTAGAAAACAGCAGAGCCAGGATTTGAGCCCAGCTCTGGTTACTGCCAAAGCCCATGACCTTTTTCCTTTGTCCACAATAGCATCCCATCTCCCTGGGTACAGCTGCAAAGCAGGACCTGTGGCAAGTCATGGGTGATCTGGCCTCTCGAACCAGTGGCTTTAAAACTTCTGCAAGTATGTCCAAATCAGATCTTCAGTGTATTGTCATTGTAAAATATATTGTACAGGAGAGCAGGTTATAATCAAGTTTGGTCTCCAAATTAAACCCCACAATCTACTCCTTATACATAAAGCAAGACCTACATGCAAGAGAAGTCAGCATCTAAAGAGTTATTTGTTGCAAATCAGGGTCAGACTTTTCTCTTGCAAGCTTTATGGAGAGTCCGGTGAGCCTCATAACAAACACAAATCCCCAAGTCAGACTGCACTGCCGAGGAACAGCTGTGAAGGCTTCTGTCACACAGAGATTACCATATTCACTGGCTTCGCAGATGAGCTGAGGGGATTTGACTTCGCCAGACTATTTAAGATTCACTCAGAGCATCGTTTCTGAACCGCATGCTCATAATGAAGGTAGTCGCTGTTCTCCTTCCCGTGTGCTCATGCTTGTTCACTTAACGTAAACCCCTCGCCTTATAGAGTTCAAATCAAAATGCTGTTTGTCATTAAGCATTAAAAATACTCCAACTATGAGAAAGAGTAGTTAAGTCTGGAGATCAGCGAGTGGCTTCCAGTTCTCCAGATGACAAAATCAGGCTCCTCCGAGAACACACACGTCATTTTGGCATATGCCCAGGCTTTCTCAGAGCGCATCCGAATTGTGTGCTTCTTATAGTATAATACAAGCCAAAGAGTTGGAAGAAGACTTTGGTCACTTCTTGAGATGTATCTCTGTGGGAAATCTAGGAACTCTCAGGAAAACACACCATCTGATTCAATGACCTAAAGACACCCAGTAATACTAAGCAAGCTTTTAATGGAGTTCGCACTCTACACTAGACATTATACTCAGCATTAGGCAAACGAAAGCAGATGACACATTATGCCTGCCCTGAAAGATTCTTTCTGGAGGGGTTGTAGACACACAAACACTGTGCCACAGGAAAAATACAGGGTTCAGACGCTGTAGAAACATCAATGGCTGTGAGTTACTTTTCCTTCTTTTGTAATAATATCTGTAAGCCAAATTAACACAACTACTTTTGATTAAAACAGAGAAGATTTTTGATTGTGTGATGCCAAATAATTAGATGTCTACATTCAACAAATGAAAGCATAATGCGATTGTTGTGTGTATTGTGTTGCTGTGTAGGATGTGCTTTTTAGATACTGTTACATATTTGCCCAAGAATGAGTAGATTAAATACACACTATACCCATTTCAGCTTCGAAATAGACAGCTAGGAAAAGCATCGAAACTTACAATCCTAGACAAACTGCAAATCATCAACTCATCTCAACCCCATCGGAAACTTTAGATCACAGGAAAAATAAAAAATTTGTTGTCTAGAGAGAGATGAACACCTCATGGAAAAACAAGAACCAAGGATTTGTTTACCTGGGGCAGAGGATGTAGGAAACCACGTAAACTGGTATGAAGAATAAAGTTAAAATGTTTTGATCAGTGAAACCAATTTGCTGGTGAGTACATGTGGTGCTTGTTTATGCATTCTTGCATAAACATGCACCTTGCATTCTTGCATGCACCTTATGCATTCTTGTTTATGCATTCTTCACTTAGTAGAATAGGTTTCAGCTCTACCCAGGAAAATACAAGAGGTGCTATATCACCATTGTTTCTTACAGCTGAATAGTGTTCCATGGCACTGATCAACACCTAAGTGGACATATAGGGGCAACATTTATCGGGAGTGGGGCAGACAGGAGGGTGGAGGAGGAGATGGGTATATACATACATAATGAATGCAATGTGCACCGTATGGGGGATGGTCACGCTTGAAGCTCTGACTCGAGGGGGGATGGGGGCAAGGGCCATATATGCAACCTTAACATTTGTACCCCCATAATATGCTGAAATTAAAAAAAGAAAAAAAATTAAATAATAGCTTTTTAAATAATAGAACAACTTATTAGAACTTTAAATAAAAATAACCATTTATAATTCCCTTGTCTATCACATAATTAAAACTTGTCAGTACATTAATTAATCAGAAAAAAAGTTAAAATGTTTTAATGGATTGCTAAAATTTCAATGAGTTACAATTAATAACTGTGCTTGTGTAAGAACATGAACCTCCTGGGGGCCATAGACATAGGAGACTTCACACCCTCCTGCATGCTTTCCTTCCATCAATCCCCTCCAGGCACCCACAGGGAGAATTGGGGAGAATCCCAAGAAATCTTCCCATGTTGTGCTGTGTGGAGGAGTGGAACAGCAGCCTCTGCTGAAACTCTACCCAGACTCTTCTCCACTATCTCCTCTTAAAGAAGGAAAACCCTAATTTGCGTAGGAAAGGGTAACTAATAAAAGCTTACCGTAGTGCACCGGTGGCAACCTATGGCAGCTGGGTGGAAAGAAGAGCTAACCAAAGCTCTACCACCAGAGGAGGGGCAGGAATGCTGGCCAGGCCCATACCACATGCTACAGCTGGAGCAGATGCAGGATCATACAACTGGGTGAGACCCAGGGATGATGTCTCGGACTGAGGCTTCCTAAGAAAATCAAAGAACTCCTTATCCCCCTTACTTCAGCACCAAGTTAGCAATCTCATGTAAAAGGAATAGTAGAATTCAGCTGGGAGAGGTGCAAGAGACAAAGTCTCTTCAGTGCACAGCACAAAGAAAAAACCAAACCCAAGGGAAGGCAGAAATTGAAACCATGACCTCTGTCAAATCAGCCTCCATCCTTAACAAAGATATCACTAGAGGAATTTGATGTCTGTGGTGCACTCAGAGTAACCACAGCAACAACAAAAATGCAGCCCAACTCCTGACTAGATTAACAATCCCCCACTTCCACCTTCCCACTAAAAGCCTATCAGAGAAAACCAAAGTCTTCTTCCATCTATTTGGCTTGTATTTGGAAAAAGGCATGCTCATTTCATCTCTAAGCATAAAAAAAAATATTTATCTCACTAACTACTCTCTTGCACAAGATGTCTGGCTTTCAACAACATCAAAAAAATTTTAAAAAACCTTTAAGACACATACAAAAAGACAATAGAAAACATGTAGAAAGAAACAAAGGACTCCTCAGAACCATACATGGGTATGAGAAACATGCTAGAACCATTCCACAGGGAATTTAAAGTAACTATGACTAGTATACCGAGATCCTAATGCAAAAAATATACAACATACATGTTCAGACGGGTAATTTCAGCAGAGATGGAATTTATTCAAGAAAGTGCTAGAAATGAAAAACATTGCAAATGAAGATGAAGAATGACTTCTATAGGCTCCTCAGTAGACTCAACGCAGCCAAGGAAAGAATCAATGAACTTGAGATAGGACAATCGAAAATACCAAACTGAAGATACAAAGGGAAAAGGCAATGAAAACAGACACTAGAGAATAGCCAAGAATTGTAGGAAAATATTAAATATAAAATGCTGTAAAATGCATGACTTGAATCACAGAAGAGAAGAGATATACAGATGGGCATAAGAAATATTTTGCCAAGAATTTTTCAAAATTAATGACCGACACCAAACCACGAATCCAAGACACTCAGAGAACAGCATACCAGAAAAAAATTAACCTATACATATTATATTCAAATTGCCAAAAAACAAAAATTTAAAGTCATCCACAGGAAAAAAAAAGATATATTACCTATGAAGAACAAAAATACAAAATTTATAGGGTAGGCCAGGCACGGTGGCTCACACCTGTAATCCTAACACTCTGGGAGGCCAAGGCAGGTGGATCGCTCAAGGTCAGGAGTTCAAAACCAGCCTGAGCAAGAGTGAGACCCCGTCTCTACTAAAAAAATAGGAAGAAATTAATTTACCAACTAAAAATATATATAAAAAATTAGCCAGGCATGGTGGTGCATGCCTGTAGTCCCAGCTACTTGGGAGGCTGAAGAAGAAGGATTGCTTGAGCTCGGGAGCGTGAGGTTGCTGTGAGCTAGGCTGATGCCACGGCACTCTAGCCTGGGCAACGCAGTGAGACTCTGTCTCAAAAAAAAAAAAAATTTATAGGGTATACAACACAACGAATAAACCCCAATATAAACTATGGACTTTAGATAATAATAATATATGAATAATAATATAATAATAATGATAAAATAATGATAATATATCAGTAATAAATATACCACATTAATCCAAAATGTTAATAGAGAAGAGAGGGAGGACAGTGAGGGAGTATATGAGAACTTTGTATTTTCTACTCATTTTTCTGTAAACCTAAAACTTGTTTTTAAAAAAGTCTGTTAATTTAAAAAATTGTTCAGATTAAGATAATAGCTTCATCCTCTTCTGTGACCCATTAAAGCCTCTCCCTGTGCACGTGCAAGCACACACACACACACACACAAACAACAACAACAACAACAAAACACAATGCAATCATTGGCTTCCATGATACTACTCTTCCCCCTGGCTGGTCAGATGCAGCACAGACTGGCAGCCAGACACCTTGCTAGAACCATCAGTAAATGGTCCTGGGTTTTTCTGATTCTGGAAGATACAACACCAATAGTCAGTATTCTCCCCTTATTTTCAGTGGCTTCAGCAAGGTGGCAGGAAAGCACACAGCAAAGTAAGAGGTGAAAAGGAAAGTAGTACAATGAAACATTAAAGAGCAAAAACCGTGGAGTAAATCAGAGAATGTTCCTGACATAAAACCATTTTCCCATAGCTCTATTTCCATTTCTGCCTAAGCTAATAAGAAAATTATTAAATGTAAAATTTGTCCTTTTCCTAGGAATAAAACTTACAGAAGAGCAGAGAAAATCACCAGACACAGTGAAAGAAGTCTGGTGAGTCATTCTACGTCTCCAGAGAAAATATTTCCATTTGATAAAAATTCCCTCCAAGAAAAAAATGAATTATTATCACAGAAAAATTTCTGGTTCATTTTATAAATGAATTTCAAGATAAGGTTACTTATATGAAGTAGAGACAAAATTAAGTTCTTTAAAGACATGAATAGCAAAATTTAAAGTGTTTTGGGGGCAATGAACAATAGACTTCATGATACAGAAAACAAAATATACGATTTAAAATATCAACTTAAGCAATATTCCAAGAACATAAAGACACAGAAAAAAATAAAATTAGAAAAGCTAAGAGTATTATGAAGGATCAATTCATGAGATCTATAATGTGTAACTCTGGAATTCCACAGAAGAACAAAGCAGAGAGAGACTAAACAATAAACAAATAATATAAGACTATTTGCTTAATGGAAGAAGAAATTGTCAGACTCATAGGGCCCACTGGGATCCAGGCAAAACAAAAGAAAATATATGTATGTAGGTATACATAGTTAATATTTTTAATTTTTAAAGAAATAAAATATTTTATAAGCAGCCAATGATACAGGTAAAAAGAAAGAGAAGAAAAAAAACTGAAAGGAAACAATTATTGACAAAGAAAAAAGAAGCTGTTTGGACACAAAACTGCAGTCTCACTAAATATTCTTATATTTCAGTTTAAAAACTGGCTTTTATAGATTTGATTCAGCCAGAAGTTTTATCTGGTGCAAAAGTTCCAAGCTTTTTGATAAATGGAAGGTTCTGATAACAAGCCTATGTAATCTGTGATAACATTGGCAAAACGGGGACTGAAAAATGAAAAAGAGCCATCTAGAAATTATACTGATTCCTCTTCAAAATCTTGTCAATAGTCAATTATGCTCTGAAGCACCCAAAGAGAATGCAGCTGTCTAGAGAAGAAACAGTGCAGGACAGTTTACAAAATACTGGATTTGGAGCCATGACTGACTCGAGTCCAAACCTGCCTTCTCTGTGCCTACCATTTATGTAACTTCAAGAAAATTACTTTTTATTTTGGGACTCGGGTTTCTTCTAAGAAGACATGGGCACAGTGATGTGTTCAGTGGTCCATGTCATGTCCCCACCAGTGCACTGCTATTAGGATGCATTAAGACATTAAAACTGCTGACATCTCCAAAAAGATGACAAGAGATCAGAAGAATAATTTCTAATTAAATTTGAGGAATTTTCATAGAATGTTCAGGCTACTTCAACACAATACCATCAGACTAGGTGGCTTATAAACAAGAGAAATTTCTTTCTCACAGTTCTGGAGGCTGGGAAGTCCAAGATTAAGATGCCAGCAGATTCGGAGTCTGGTTAGGGTCTGCTTGCTGGTTTATAGACAGCCATCTCATCAGTGCTCTAGTTCACAGATGGCACCTTCCTGTGGCCTTCTCACGTGGGGGTAGTGGTGAGGGATCTTTCTGGGGTATTTTTTTATGAGGGCACTAATCCCATTCATGAGGGCTCTGCCCTATGACCTAATCACATCCCAAAGTCCCTACCTCTTAATGCCATCACCTTGGGTGTTAAAATTTCAACATATGAATTTTGAGTGGACCTAAATATTCAGATAATAGCAGGGTTAATCATAGAATTTAGATGTTGAAAGTCTCCACAAGATATTCTACTAAATACTGATTTAAGAAGAGCCACTATACCTCCCCATGTATTCATTAAGCTGATCAATAAATGTTAATAATATATTCATTACATGTATAAAAGTAATCTTGTTTCTGCAGAGTTTACAAAAACAAACTTCATGGCATGGACACTACCCTACAAGCCTTTATAAATTCTAATGGAAAATAAGACACACCCCCTGAATAGATAATATTGTAGGCTATTCATGGAATATGCAGGTGAAAAGACTGAATAATAAGCACTGTAGGAATTTAGAAGAAGATACTTCCCGGCCGAAAGAGGTGGGAATTGAGTTGGATTCTGGAGTAAGGATGAATAAGCGGGAAAGAGATTTACTAAAAATCTACCCTATTTCCTCTTCTTCCTATGCAAAATGATAGATGATATTTCTCAGCCTCTCTTGCAGCTAGATGTAGCCACGCGATTGAGTTCAGATCAATGAGATGCAGGCAGATGGGGTGTGTTTCCCTCTATGACTGGCTCATAAAAGATGATACACAACTCCATATTCTGACTCTTCCTTCATTGGAAGGTCAAACTTAGGGGCCCAGTGAAGATTATGTGGCCCTTGGGGATAGAAAAGCCACTGGTTTAAATGACTCTCACCACCAAATGATTGCATGGGGAAGACTGTTGCTCCCACAAGCCTAGCCTAGCTCAGCCCACAATGGACTAAGAGATGGGAAATAAGCTTATTTTGTTAAGACCCTGAGATTTGGGTTTTTTTGTGAAGATGCCTACCTTGAATAACATAAAATTATCTTGTGGAGTAAGGCAAAAAGGAAAACAGAGGAATAATTGGAGCCCAGAATGTTCTATACCTCTGCTTCTAAAACATTAGTCTTACACATGGTTTTGGTAAAATGCAGATTCTGATTCAGCAGGTATGAGGTGGAACTGAGGTCCCACACTAACTAGCTTCCTGGTGATGCTGATGCTGCTGGTCCACAGAGGATATTTTGAGTAGCAAAGATCTCCAAAAAGTGAACATCGCAAAAACAGAGCCTAATGAAGAGATAGAAAAAAATAATTCAATTGAATTCTGACATTTTTTACCTGGAAATAACATCAAATTCTGCAGGTTGAGGGCCCAGTTCCACAAGACTGCCCCCCACTTCAGATACCAGTCTCAAGCACAAGTTAGCACCTGTGCTTCTGATTAACTAGCTCTATTATTGGGGGTTACCATGACTCTATCTTTTGGTTTGATTAATTTGGTAGAGTGGCTCACAGAACTCAGAGAAAACACATCTACTAATTTAGTATAAAGTATATTACAGAAGATACAGATGAACAGCCAGGGGAAGAGATGTATAGGGCAAAGTATGGGAAAAGGGGCATGGAGCGTCCATGCCCTCCAGGAGTGCCACCTTCCAGGAACCTCCATGTGTTCAGCTACTCAAAAGTTCTCCAAATCCTGTCCTTTTGGGTTTTTATGGAGGTTTTATCACATAGGGACGATTGATTGTGTCATTGGCCATTGGCCATCAATTTAACATTCCATCCCTCTCCCCTCCATGAAGGTTGGAGGTTTGGGGCTGAAATTTCCAACTCTCTAATTCCACCTTGATCTTTCTTGCTACCAGCTTCATCATGAAGCTATTTAGGGGCCCCCATCCACCAATCATCTCGTTAATAGACAAGAAACATTCTTATCACCCCAGAGATTCCAAAGATTTTAGGAGCTGTGTGCTGGGAATAAATATGTATTTTACAGTATCCCAGTCCCCTTCCTCAGTAAGCTATTTTAGGGCCATGTGTGGAAATGTGCTTCATTTTGCAACTGAACTCTATATACTTTGTCTCTGTCAATTAATGATGGAAAAAACAAATTCTGCCAAAATATTTTAAAAGATTCATTCTAAGCCAATATGAGTAACCGTGACATGGGGAAAAAACAATCTCCAGAGATCCTGAGAATGTGCACCTGAGGGAGTCGGGTTACAGTTTGGTTTTATATGTTTCTGGAAGATAAGAATTCCAGGTAAAATCATAAATTCAAACATGGAGGGTATACATTGGTTTGGCCTGAAAAGGTGGAACATCTCAAAGCAGGTGCTTACAAGTCACAGAAAGGTTTTGAGGATTCTCTAGTTGGCAGTTAGTTGAAAGAGTTAAGCTTTGTCTAAAGATTTGAAGTTGGTAAAAAAGAATGCTTGAGTTAGGACAAAAGGGTTTGCAATCTGTCATATGATGCTATACCAGAGTCAGATTGGAAGGAAGCCACATATATCAGGTTAAATAAAAAAAAAAATTTTTAAGGAAATTTTATGGTTTTTAAGGTGTGACTCCCCAGACCTCTTAGAAAGAAATTTGGGCAAGAGAAGAATAAAGGCCAGAGTTCAGTCCTCACAGTGATGATACAAATGTTACAGAAGGTTTGTTAAATGATGAGATAGTATGCTGTTTGTCCACCTACCAAATGGACTTGGACACAGAAAATTTCTTTTAAAAATCAGAATACTGATCAGAAATAAATGCCACTTTTCTTTTTTGATATATTAACAGATCATTTAAGAAGACTTATTGCAACACCCCAACCAAATAAGTACATGAATCTAGGTGCATAAAGTGAGATAGTAAAACTTTTGAAATTAGTTCATCTTTAAGGAAAAAAAAAAAGAAAGTTTAACTAGGCTTTGAAGTGTTTTCTATTATTAAGCCACTTTGGCAAAAGACTGGGTGAGAACCCACACACGACTATTAATGTTCAGAGTAACAAGGAAATTCAGTTGCCTTTTACACTTAACTTTCTGTTATTGCTTTTCCATTTCTACTTAATCATTACATCTTTTCCTAAATGAGTAGGCAGAAGAGTAAAAATAGAAAGATAGGGAGAACGAAAATCTCTGCTCAAGTCATTTCTAGGAAACTGGGTATAACAGTTTTAAATTTGCATTGTAATTACTCATAAAAGGAAATTTAATTCATTTGCTTCTCATAACTCATTTTTCAGATATAATTAAAATGACCTCCGGAAGCAGGTTAAAATAGCGAGTCAATTTGCACAGAGTAGATTCTAGAATTTTCAGTCTTAAGTTCTTATGAGCTCTGGTTTGTGAGAATCAGAAAGAATATTCCTCTCATTTTCTTCTAAATAAGCACAGATTAAATCTGCCTTTTTGTACCTGAAGTAATCTGGTCAAAAAGCCTATGACGAACGGGGGCTCTTGTCCCTTGAAGTAGGACATCATTTTAGGACAGGGGACAGGCTGAGGCTTTTAAAAATATCTCAATGTATTTCCATGTCCCATTCTGCAGACATTTATTCTTGGCTTTATAAGGCATTATGAGCCTCCTTTGGAAATTTAACCTGATCAGTAATTTCCACAGTATCAATGAGTTTTTCAGATCCTTTTCCAGAGATGGTATTGGTCAAGCAAAAGTTGAGTGAACATTGAAATTCTGGAACATGGATGGAGGAGAGAGAAAAGACAAGGCAACAACAAAAGGAGTTTCTGAGTTCATGTGATTCACTCCTCAATTCCACCTAGTTCTTCACCAATGCATCCACTTCCTAAAGGTGGGAATAATCAGGATGAGGTAGGGATACATGGAGTTGGTAAAGCTGTGATTTCTTATGGGATTACCAAAGGACTGTACTACCTTGAAACTGCATCCCTTAAAAGGGATGGTTCTCTATTTCTGCATTTCTGTGTCTACATAGCTCAGAAATATCTCTCAGACTGGGATCCAAAATCAGTGTAGTGCTCTGCTACAGTTTAAATGATTCTCCCCTCCCAAATTCATGTTGAAATTTTAATCCCCACTGTGGCAGTATTGAGAGGTGGGGCCTTTAAGAGGTGATTGGGTCATGAAGGCTCTGCTCTTATGAATGGATGAATCCACTCATGAATTAATAGACTAACGGGTTAGTGGTCTCATGGGTTATAACAGAAGTGGGACTGGTGGCTCTATAAGAAAGGAAGAGAGACCCAAGCTAGCATGCTGCTCAGCACCCCCATGTGATGCCCTCCACCACCTCAGGGCTCTGCAGAGGGTCACCACCAGCAAGAAGGGCCTCAACAGACATGGCCCCTCAACCTTGGATTTCTCAGTTTCCATAGTGTAAAAAAAATTATTTTTCTTTATCAAGTTCCCAGTTTCAGCTATTCTGCTATAAGCAACAGAAAATGGACTAAGTCATGTTCCCTCCTGATTTCCCAGATACTCTTGCAATTAGTTGTAGTCACCAGGAACACCTGGCATGCCTCTTCTCACGGTAGTTTTTCAAAGAAAAACTCTCCAGGGGAAACCTTCAAAGAGAAAACAGAGTCAGTGATCAATCACCAGGGTCAGCCACAGTCACAGCAGGCTCCGTACTCTCCTGAGGTTTGACATCCCAATGAGGCAAGTCAGGGACAACACAAGTTCCCTAACTGCCCTAAGTCATGCAAGAAGGTGCACTATCCTCAACTCTGGCAGGTGCTCTGTCCCTAAGAGAATCCTCTAATCCAAAGTACAGCATATAACATTCATCAGGTGTCGGGCAGGTGGGAGGGGGGAGGTGGGGATGGGGATATTCACACCTAATGGGTGCAGTGCACATTATCTGCAGGATGGATGCTCTTGAAGCTCTGACTCAGGTGGGGCAAGGGCAATTTATGTAACTGAAGCATTTATACCCCCGTAATATGCTGAAATTTTAAAAAAGTACAGCATAAAGATGGAAGTCAGTAATCATTGCAACATTCTCTTAACCAATAACACGTTATGTGTGAAAACTTTTTTTTATTCTAGCCACCATCTAAGATACTTAAATGGCTCCTCTCTGTTTTTAGAAAAATTGACATTTCTTAGAAACGGAATGTAAGACTTCCCTCCCCTTCTCTGGTATCCTATACTCTGTCCATATTGAAATACTTTGATTTTTCTAAAAGTACTCTAATTTCTCATGTCTCCTACTATAACCCTTTTATAAAATGTCTTTAACTATTTTAGAATATACCCATTTTCTTATTCATCAACCAATAAACATATTCTACAAACTTATATTGAACATCTTAATACCCAGAAAATTACTCATGACTGAGTATTCAAAGCACTAGGAGTTCACAGCCAAGTAAGACCTTCTACTAGCAAATATGTACTGTAGTACCAGGTGCCAGGCATGGACTCAGCCCCAAAAAGCTGTCAATGCCTTCAGACATAGACCCCAAGAACATATATATTATATAATCGAGAGTTGGGTTTGTTGCAACTAGGGAGAGAGCATACATGAGGAACCGCGGTGCAGCTCAGTTCAAGGTGCTAGGAAGGACTTGCCATTGGATTTGGGCTTGTGTTAGGTTCTGGGGGGATGGTTCAAAGAAGTGGGGCTTTACCTTGGAGTGGATATTGTCAGAAAGTGGGGACAATTCTATTATGCCCTATCTACATAATTTTAATCTAGAATCAGGAGGAACAAAGCAAGGATAAAGTTCTATTTGTTTTCAAAAACATTAAAAAAGCAGCATTCACTCCTATTATCCAAGATATAGAGGTGTTTGGTCATGTTTATAGTTTGGACAATATTCTTATTTTTGTCTGACTATAGACATGATTACAGAGTGTCCTTGTTCTTAATGTTATCTATCACAGTCACAGTGGCCTTGTTTGATGTTGGTGTTCTATGAGATTATGTTCAATAGGATAAAACCAGGACTAAGCTGCCAGGTCACCTCTTAACATCAAAGCCCAACTGAGAATGCCAGCCTACTTTATTAGCATTTGACTGCCAGGCTGGGAAAAAATGCCTTTGTCAGAAGCTTCCATAGCACCTGAAATGGAAGCAGTGATCCATACTCATAAGCCCCTTCAGAAATGAGGAACATATTACTCCAGGGGCTTGAAGTGCTGCCAGCAAACATCCCTCAGGGATTGCCTGAGCAGAAGGAAGCAGCCTTGCCCAAGGTCATGCCCATTTCCTGGGGAGACTTTCATCAAATGACTAGTTACAGTGGATGTACGAAAGCCCTGCACTCTTGCCCCAACCTAGAACAGCTCTCGTCATCCCATCCTCAAACCATGACCATGCCATTGAGTACCTGAAATTTGCCATTAGAGTCCATCACAGTTTGACTTTTCTCTCTGCCCACTCCTTATTCCAGCTCTTCCCCTCCAGAGGTGTTGATCATAAGAGCATTCCCTGACCCTCCTACACACTAATCACCATCTCTGAGTCAGCTTTCTGGCAAAGCCAGCATGCAACAACATTTCCTACACATCTCTATTGCTGTAATACTTTGGCATCATCATCTGTTACTAGGTGTGAACTCCCCAGAACCTAACACAGCACCTACTTCAACGTATTACGAGTGAACAAAAGCCTAGGGAAAAGCCACCAGAAAGCTGTGCATTCAACATAGTACCATATGAAGAAGGAAAATGAAGCTGGATAAGCAGAAAAAGGAAAGACTTTTGCAAGGCCAGCATGGTAGGCAGAATAATGCCACACACACACACACACACACACACACACACAAACACAGTGTCTATGTCCCAATTTCCAGAGCCTATGAATATGTTAGGTTATACAGCAAAGAAGAATTAAGGTTGCAAATAGAATTAAGTTTGCTAATTAGCTGAGTTTAAGGTAGGGAGATTATACTAGATCATCTGAGTTGGCTCAACATAACCTCAAGAGTCCTTAAATGTGGAAGAAAGAGGCAGAAGAACAGACACAGCCAGAGAAAGAGAAGTGACGATAGAAACAGGATCAGAAAGATGCCTCATTGCTGGCTTAGAAAATGTAAAAATGGCTCCATGAGTCAAAAAGTATAGGTAGCTTCTAGAAGCTCTAAGCTGTAAGAAAATGGATTCTCTCCTAGAACCTTCAGAAAGAAATGCAGCCCTGCTGCATGCAGAAAGGATTTTAGCCCAATGAGACTCATATTGGACTTCTAATCTATAGAACTGTAAGAAAATAAATGTGTGTGGTTTAAGCCTCTAAGTTTGTGATAATTTGACATGACAGAATAAGAAAGCTAATAGAAATGGGGATGTATAGCTACAAATATTTGGAGCCAGGGATGCTTCAGAATTTTTATAGATGTGGGCTTAAGAGGCTGTTGTCTAGTGGAGGAGACTTCTCCAGAAGCCACATTAGCAAACTCATTGCTCTCACTGAGACTTTGTTCATTCGGGATACCTTGCAACTGCTTTTTCACGGAGTGCACACTTAAACTTAAACCAAGAATGTATGTTCATTTTGAGATATGAAGGGTTTGGATGGTGATAATGGGGAAGCTAAAGCTCTTCTCCAAGCTACACCTCAATGTCTCCAATCATTTCATCTCTTGCCTAAGAAGAAAGAGGGTTAGATGGGTTTTGTGTAATTCTAACAGCTCACATATGAGTGGTGCTTTGTAGTTTACAAAATATTCTCCTTTTTATGTGGCTGTGAAGGACAGAACTGGGACAAGCAGGTGAAAGCTATAAGGTTGCAGATTACAGATATAGATACAGATGATTTGATATAGACATAGGTATAGATGATATAGATATAGATGTATATGTAGATGTAGATATATAGATACGAACTGTTAGCCTTTCCCCCAAATGATGGAACTGTATTTTGAGGAAATATGTTACACATCCTAGGACAGGTCGTTGCCTAGTTGAGGAAGATGAAGGAGAGCATTATGTAAGAAATTGAAAAAAGTTAATCTCTTGGGGTTTCTTCCAACTTTGACATTGTATTATATGATTAGACTTTTCTTTCGTGTCTAAGACAACCCTAACATGCTTTGCAGAGCCTCACCTGTCATATTCAATGAAGAGAGATAAAACATTCATGCATTCCTGAAAGGCAAAAAGAGTACTTTTATAGGATTCCAAGAACAGTGCCAGTTAGTTAAATACAGTGAAACTCACTTGTAGTATTTTAATGTTTCCCCAAAAGGGTGTTTATCTTTAACTTTCACATCTAATGTAAACACCAGAAGCCAAATGGTAATAAAGATCCCTTTAACTGAATGTGCCAGCAGACACTTACTTGCCATACAGTCTATTCACTAGAGTCCAGCTTTTTCTCCTTTTAAATTAGGTGTCCTAGTTACACTTCAGTCACACTAAAAATTATAAAATGTATGAAATGTAATTTATAGTGTCTGTAAAATATAAGAGAGCATCTGGTCAACCCTGAACGAATTTAGGAGGAAACACAGTATAGTGAAAACAGCAGAGCATCTGAATTTAGACAACATGGGTTTGAGCCTCAGCTTTTTAGTGTCTGTAACAAGGGCAAGTCACATCACCTTCCTTAATCTCAGTTTTCTCATCTGGAAAATAGATTTAAAATATGTCATGCCCTTCTTCCTTTACAAAGTCTTGAGCTTCAAAGGACATAATGGAATGGAAGTATATAAATACAAATGGGATTCCTGGTAACTACTCATTTGAGTTGCTATCCAGTTTGTAAAATATCCTGGTGTAAAACTCCTCAAGATATTCATAACAAGGGAAGAGCTTCTATTCCATGTTAACGCCATTATGAGCACTGTGAATAACCAGTGCTCTGATGGTCCACAAAATGTGATCATAATGCTTTAGCTTTGGAGAGAAAAGAAGGCTGTGCCACTCATTTCATTAACTAAAAGCTTGCCCATCAGTTAATAAATGTCATAAATAAAAATGTGTGCAAAAATATTAAGAAACATTTTTCTAAAATTGCTAATAAATTTAATCTTTTATGCTTCTTACAGTTTGCAAGATTTGCAGAGTGAATGAGATGAAATAGGAGTATGAGCTGAATGAGGGCCAGAAGTGGCCAGCTGTCAGGTGGTCACCCATAAATGCTGAAAGAATGATCATTCCTACATTCACAATAAAGTGAAAAATAAGAACACTCTAATTTTTATTTTATCATACAATAAAGATAGATATATTCACCTTGAAAAACAAATGTTAAACCTTAGAGATAAAGCTAAATCCTTTGAGGACAATTTTCAGTCTTGGCTGTCTCCCCAACTCTTCCTAGAGGCAATCACTGTTAAGTTACATGATCTTATACCCTTTGCTCTACATTTGCATACATATATCATGTATGCCTACTCATGGAAATCATGGTGGTGGTGTTTTATAGAGTCTTTATGTAACAAAAATGACATCACACTGATCTTATCATTCTGAAACATGAGAATGTAGACTGCAAGTTCAAACTGCCAGATTCAAATATCTTGACTTCATTTAATAATGTGTGATTTTAGGAAGTTACTTCGTTTCTCTCATTCTCAATGTCCTCATCTGTAAAATGAGGACAATACTACAACCTACCTCATGAGATTGCAATGAGGATTAAATGAGCTCATTCACATAAAGCAGTTAGCTCAGTGCCTAGCAGGTCACTGTCAATCCATTAGTGTTAGAAGTTGGTGCTCCATTACCCTTGGCCACTTAGGCAGCTAATACACATGTCCTCTTTTTTATTTCAAAATATTAAGGGGGTAAAAATGTCTTAAGTTACATGGATCATTTGTGTAATGCTTGCTTGTGTTCAGGCTATAAGTGTGCCCATCATCCAAATAGTGTTCATAGTACCCTTTAGGTTGATTCATTCTCCCCTCCCTCCTCAGCTCTGGTTGCCTTCCACTGAGTTTTACTTCCCTCTGTGTACATGGGTGCTCATCAGTTAGTTCAAATTCAATAGTGAGCACATGTGGTGCTTGTTTTACCATTCTTGTGATACTTCACTTAGGATAATGGTCTCCAGTTCCATTCAGATTGTTGCAAAAGGTATTAATTCATTAATTCTTTTTATGGCTTAGTAGTACTCCATGGCATACATATACCACATTTTATTAATCCACTCATGAATTGATGGGCACTTGGGTTGATTCCACATCTTTGCAATTGTGAATTGTGCTGCAATGAACATTAAAGTGCAGGTGTCCTTTTGATAGAATGACTTTTTTTCCTTTGGGTAAATACACAGTAGTGGATTGCTGGATTGAATGGTAGGTCTACTTTTAGTTCTTTGAGGAATCACCACACTGTTTCCCATAGAGATTGTACTCATTTGCAGTCCCACCAAGAGTGAATAAGTATTCCTTTCTCCCTGCATGCATACCAGCATCTATTGTTTTTTGACTTTTTAATAAATGCCATTCTAACTGGGATAAGGTAATATCTCATTGTGGTTTTAATTTGCATTTCCCTGACGGCTAGTGATGTTGAGAATTTTTTCATATGTTTATTGGCCAATTTGTGTTTCTTCTTTTGAGAAGTTTCTGTTCATGTCTTTTGCCCAACTTTTAAGAGGGTTGTTTGTTTTTTTCTTGCTGATTTGCGTGAGTTGTTGGCAAATTCTGGTTATTAGCTCTTTATCAGATGTGTAGATTATAAATATTTTCTCCCATTCTATAGGATGTCCATTTGTTCTGTTGATTGTTTCCTTAGCTGTACAGAAGCTTTGTAGTTTAATCAAATCCCATACATTTATTTTTGTTCTTGCCATGATTGCCATTGGAGTTTTTTTCATAAATTCTTTGCCTAGGCCAATATCTAGTTTTTTTCTACATTTTCTTCTAGAATTCTTATGGTTTTATGCCTTAGATCTAAGTCTTTTATCTATCTTGAATTAATTTTTGTGAGTGGTAAGAAGTAGAGGTCCTATTTCATTCTTCTGCATGTGGCTATCCAATTTTCCCAACACCATTTATTGAATAGGGTTTCTTTTCCCCAATGTATGTTGTTGTCTGCTTTGTCAAAGATCAGTTGGTTGTAAGTAGAGGATTTTATATCTGGGTTCTCTGTTCTGTTCCATTGGTCTATGTCTCTATTTTTGTACCAGCACCATACTGTCTTGGTTACTATAGGCTTGTATTAATAGTATAGTTTGAAGTCTGGTAATGTGATGCCTCCAGATCTGTTCTTTTTGCTTAAAATTGCTTTGGCTATTCAGGCTCTTTTCTGGTTATAAACAAAGCATAGAATTATTTTTCTAGATCTGTGAAGTATGACTTTGGTACCCTGATGGGGATTGCATTGAATTTACAAATCACTTTGGATAGTATGGACATTTTAACAATGTTCATTCTACCTATCCATGAGCATGATATATTTTTCCACTTGCTTGTATTGCATGCAATTTCTTTCTTCACTGTTTTGTAGTTCTCTCTGTAGAGATCTTTCACCTCCTTGGTTAAGTATATACCTAGGTATTTTATTTTATTTGTAGCTATTGTGAATGGTATGGAAGTCTTTGATTTGACTCACAGCTTGACTGTCATTAGTACATAGAAATGCTACTGATTTATGTACATTGATTTTGTATCCTGAGACTTTGCTGAATTTATTTATCAATTCCAGGAGATTCTTGATGGGATCTTTAGGGTTTTATAGATATAAGATCATACACAAAATCATGGAAATTAATCAATCTGCTGTTGAGTGATTATTGGGTCAAGAATGAAATTAAGTTGGAAAATAAAAAAATTCTCTGAGCTGAATGGCAAAGGGGATGCATGCTAAAAACGTCTTTGGGACACAGCAAATGTATTCCTCAGGGGAAAATTTATAGCCTTAAATGCCTACATCAAAAAACAGAAAAATCACAAATTACAACTTAATGTTGCACCTGAAGGAACCAGAAAAGGTAGAACAAACCAAACCCAAAGCCAGCAGAAGAAAAGAAATAACAAAGGTCAGAACAGAACTAAATTGGAAAACAAAAAATTCAATGCAAAGGATTAACCAAATAAAAAGTTGTTTCTTTGAAAGGATAAACAAAATCGATAGATCTCTTGCTGGATTAACCAAGAATAGAAGAGAAAGGACCCAAATAAGCTTAATGAGAAATGAAAAAGGTACCATTACAACTGATACTGAAAAAATATAAAATATCATCCACGAATACTATGTCAATCTGAACATGCATAAACTAGAGAGTGTAGAGAAAATGGACAAGTTTCTGGAAACACACAAACTACCAAGACTCAACCAGGAAGAAATAGAACTCCTAAATAGATCAATAATGAACAGTGAGATCAAATGAGGAATAAAAATACCTCCCAACAAAAAAGGAGCCCTGGACCACATGAATTCACAGCCAAATTCTATCAGACCTACAAAGAAGACCATAATACAGTCTGTATTATGGTACCCATAGTACAGAAATTATTCCATAATATTGGGAAGGAAAAAATCTTTCCCAACTCATTCTATGAAGCCAGTATAATCTGATAACAAAGCCAGAGAAGGACACAACAAAAAAAAAGAAAACTACAGATCAATATCCCTAATGAATGTAGATGCAAAAATCCTCAATAAATACTAGCAAACCAAATTCAACAGCACATCAAAAAAATAATCCACCAGGATCAAGTGTGCTTCATCACAGGGATGCAAAGATGGTTCAAGAGACATAAATCAATAATGTGATTCACCAAATAAATGAAAACTAAAACAAAGGCCATATAATTATCTCAATGGATGCAGAAAAAGCATTTGATAAAATTCATCACCTTTTCATGATAAAAATCCTCAACAAACTAGGCATAGAAGGAATATATCTCCATATATGATAAACCCACAGCCAACATCGTACTGAATGGGGAAGAGTTGAAGGCATTCCCCTAAGAACTGAAACAAGACAAGGATGCTCATTGTCATCACCTCTATTCAACATAATGCTGAAAGTCCTAGCCACAGCAATCAGGCAAGAGAAGAATATTAAGAGTATCCAAATCAGGAAAGAGAAGATCAAACTATCACTCTTTGCTAATGATATGATGCTGCACATGTCTTCCTAAACTTTTGAAATGTCTGTGCTTCTAGGATATATGGTGAACATAATTGATGTGTTGCAAACACTTCTCAACCACATTAATCTGATCAGAGAATAGGTGTCTCATTGCTAAAATGGGTAGTGAAAAATAGCCCAGTATCTGGCACATACTGAATACTTATGCTTACTAAGTATTTTGTAATTTTACTAAATTAAATTTTAGTAATGTTCACTTAGTTTTAAAATAATAAAATCAATGGATGCAAATGAAAATTTCTTAAAATAAACTTGTGTGGGAAAGCCATGATGATAGGACCCAAACATTATGTCAAAAGAACACAAGTTTATTTGGCTCATGGTTCTGGAGGTTGGGAAGTCCAAGAGTATGGCACTGGCATCTGGTGATGGCCTTCCTGCTGTGTTATCCAATGGTGAGAGTGCAAGTGAGCATGCAAGACAGAGAGAGAAATGGGTCCAAATTTACCCTTTTATCAGGATCCCAGTCCCATGATAACTAACCCAACTCCATGATAATGGCATTAATCCCTTCATTAGTGCTCATGACCTAATCACCTCTTGAAGACCCACCTCTTTTAATGCCACTACAATGGCAATTAAGCTTCCAACACATGAATTTTTGAGGGACATATTCAAACCATAGCAATGGTCTTACTTCTTGGTCTTTATTTTCAAGTGTTTACACTTTGATCAGCCAACTGCACAAAAGTTTCACAGAAGGAGGTACTTCTAATTTTCACACATCTCCCTTACCCTACTTATCTTCAACCAGAACCTAGCACAGTCTTCATAAAGGGCAAGTGTGGGCCTATTCATTTCTGAAAACTCCAACATGTGTCCTTGAAGACCTGAGACCTGTCTCATGCCCCATATTCCCAGGAGAGTCATTGTTAGGGTCCTATGTTCTCCAATTCCCCAAAACTTTACATATGTTGTTTCCTCTGCCTAGAAAGTTCTTCCTCACCCTGGATAGGTCCTTAGCTGAGCATAGCTTCAATTGCAGGAAAGCTTTCCTAAGGCCCACATCTGGTACTGGGGTGCCACCTGTTTTCTCTGAAGTCTCCATCATGCTCTTCTTGTGAGGATTCTCTTCATAATGGTGTCAAGCAAATAATGCTGCACGCCCACTGCCTGATGATTTATTTCATTCTCCCCAAAACAGAAGTAGTGTGAGTGATGGAGCTCTGTATTGCTCATTATCAAACCCTAAGACCTGGAGCAAGGATAAAACAAATGCTTCTTAAATGCTAAATAAATGAATGACATTAAGAGAAAAAGAGAATGGTAAATACTTATATACACATAGATAATATTATCTTAAACAGGTTTTAACGTGCTTAACGGGAAGACACGGAGTCAAACATTACAAACAGTTAATCCAGTCAGGGGAGACATGGAGCAGGTACACAATTTCATTTTTCTTTTAAAATGTTTTCTGCATTTTCTGAATTTCCTACAGTTAGTTATATATCACTTTTACTAAGAGAAAAAATAAATAAATATAATTTAAAATGTGAAATTTCCACTTTGCTCACCTTGAATACCTTCTACAGACCCATTTAGCACCTCCCTACCTGTGCATGCTTCCCTCCCTTACGTTTCATTCCACATTTATAAACTCCATTTCACCTGGAATCTTAATGTAGAACTTCTCCAGATCTTTGTTCTGACTCTCCCAGGTCTCGCTCTTTACTGGTCCATGTCTGCATGCCTACTGGTGTGCCCAGCTTTCAGAAATGTGTCAGAGCAGACCCCTAAGGGTGCGCCAACCACAGGAAGGCCTCCTCTCTCTCAAGCTTCACCAGCCCAAAAAGTCAAGAGGCTCTGTGACAGGATTGGTAAAGCACTAGAGAACACATTTTACATACAAATTTGAGCTTTGCTTTTCCACACATCTCCTCAGCACTTATGTAAAGATGAACAACTCGGATTCTTTTACCTACTATATTAAATTGCAAAATTCTATCTGCTAAACTCTCTGTAGAGAGCACATTCAATTTAGTGACAAAGCAAAGGTTATAATATGTAGGGAAACTAACCAAACAGCAAAGGTCCCAATGCCAGGAAAGAAGATAGGAAATTTCATATGTCATCTGTCCTGGGAGATTTTCTCACGGTGTAGAGTTACCTTGTGGTCAACAGGACAATAGGAAGAATAAATTATTTTTTTAAGAAAACTCAAAAAATTCATTCATATCTTTCCTAAGCTGCTAAGATGAATTAAAAATGCTATTATAAGCAAAATAAAATTTGTTTTAATGGGGTACATTTTGCACATTTTTATTTTATATTTCCACATGTGTAGTGACAGTAGTTTTGTTTTATTTCTGTTTTAAAGACAAGCTCTTGCCTTTGATAAGTATTTATATTGTAAATTACAATTCAAAAAAAACATTGAAATATTTGGCAGCATTTGAAGAAAGAAACCACCTTCTTCAACATATACACACTCAAAAAGTATTGTTCTTGTTTTTAATCTCAGTGACATATTTTGGCAGAGAGACCCACATCACTGAATAGGTATGGATGTACAGCATGTGTTACTGGCTGTTCCTGATCTGAGAATGCGTGTGAGGGAGACTTTTATTTTCCCCCCAATAATTTCTGTATCAGAGCACATTCAACCTGCTAATCTCCATTTTTCAGACCAATCTCACATCTCAAATTATCCTTCAGGAGCAGATTTTTTTTTAAGTGAAAACGCCTAAAGAAAATTTCAGGAGAAAAAAATGACATCGTTCCAAAAACACTTGAATACAGAGCAGTAAACCCCTACCCTCTGAACTGCAAATCTGATGCCTTCAAAAGAGCCACCAGCAGCTGGAGCATCCTTATTTAGAATAACATTTATAAATGATTTTATCTAATTTTAATTGTCATGCATTCACAGCAATCTGTTAGCTTTTAACCAGGTTAGACATCCTCACAGCTGGAGAAGACCCTCAAATCACCAGAGAACCAAAAAAAGAAGCAAGTCAGAAAAAGCTCTGCCCTGACTTCTTTCACCCTGCTGGTCTCCAGCACATTGCCGGGAGGAGCAGCTGCCTGGAGCAGGAGCTGCTGTCTGTCTCCTCTCGCAGTGCCCCACAGCAGCTGCCCTCAATGGCTTCATGGAGCATTTCTCAGGCATGATTTCAACCACGGGGCTCTTTCCCCAGTTCTGCCTTCACCCAATCTCTGCTCACTATCATCAGTTTCCTGCTGATCATTCCCAAGAGTATCCTCTAAATTGGCAAGTGACCACGAATGAAAGAATTTTTAGTATTAAACAAGGCAGCCATGCAATCAAAAGAAGACCATTTCTGTTTTAAGAACAACACAACAAGAACAACAAACTCCATTTTCCCGCTATCAACAATGACCTGCTTACCATTTCCGAAATTTCATCCTACCTTGGTAACTCTACATTTTCCTTCAGCTCCATTTTCCTTAAAATATAATCCCCAAATTGCCCAACACAAGTGTTGCCTGGATGTTGTGTGAGAGCTTGAATGTGCCTACCTCCCCTCATTCTCAATGGAGCAAACAGTGATGTTTAACATTTTATTTTAATAGCATTAGGGGGTACTAATGTTTTTGTTGTTGTCGTTGTCATTGTTGTGACATGGATAAAACGTATAGTGGTGAAGTCTGGGCTTTTAGTGTATCCATGGCCTTTAAGAGTAGAAAACATAGTTTACATTTTCATGACATACATAGCAAAATATCCTAAATATCCTGTCTGCTCATCTATTTCCCCCAGATCGTCCCTGCAGCTGCTCAGCAATCTCTCCCCCAGAAATTTGCTTTTCCAGATTTGCATTGTCTGTCTGCTCTTCCTAATGTGAATAAATCTAGTCTTTCCCAGCTACTTCCAAATCTGCAGCTTTAGCCGTCTACCCTGATCAGCCAAAAGGATCCATGGCCAGACAGTTGACTGAGCATAAAAGAACTCATCTTTATGAAAAAGAAGAAGGGTGGAAGGTTTGAATATTTAGGCATCAGTAGTGTTGCCCCTGTTACAAACACATAAGAGAGGACCAACTCATTTCAACCAGTCCTCATTTCTTTTCATTCCTGCCCTCCGTCCTTCCCTTCCTCCTCTCCTATCCTTCCTTACTCCCTCTCTCCCTCCATTCCTTCCTCCCTTCCTGCCTTCTCTTACCCCACCCCTAAACCCATAAATCATCAATATTACTGCCTGCTGGAAGTCTCCTTACAAATGTTCTTGCTCAACTCCTCATTTTACGGAAGAAAGCCCGGGGGCCTGAGGAGATTGTGTGTCCGCGGTCTCCAGCAGATCAGACCCAGCCTTTGGCTCTGAGTTCATTCTATTCCCATTCTGTTAGACCACCTTGCCTTAAATAAGGAAATGGCAGTAAAACAGGTTTGTGTCAGGAATTATTTGTAATCTAAGTGCTAAGGATAACCTGGGATTTGTACACATTCTGCCATTTATTCCAAATCTCCTATGACCATATTACTATATTATGAAAATCAAGTTCAGAATAAGGGCCCATCGGGTACCATAAATCTTCCAGGACATAAAAAAAAAAAAAATTCATTCGTGGCTCCTATAATGCCGTTGCTTTTCAAAAGAGTCCCAGTATTGGTTGAAGTAAACATGGTTTTCTGCTTAAATTTTTGTAAACTAGAAAAGGCAATTAACAAAATATCCCTTCCATGAGCATCCTGATTTGTTGAGTGTTTATAAGGTCATGATGCTGCAATCACTTTATGGAATAGCCCTCCCTCTTCCACCATCACTGCCCAGTTTTACACAGAAGCCACACTTGCCTGACCAGTGTGAGGCGATTACCACCATCCCGCTGAGTCCTTTAGGAGGACACCTCACCTGCATCAGTTACCAAGTATCCAACAGCTTGTGGTATTAGGACATCACATAAGGGGAGACAGGACCTAACCACAGTCCCAGCTCTCTCCACCTCCCTCTACACACTCAAGGAAGTCTCCGCAAGCATCAAGGGCAGAAATCACATGTCCTTATCCTTAATTCTCCACCACCTGCGGCGCTGAGTCAGTCCACTTCAGAATCTGTCTGGTACTGGAATAAGTGGCCATTTTGAAATCAAAGCAGGAAACTCAGACACTGATTTCTAAAAACAAACTTCGAGAGAATTATTTTTGGAAGAAGAGAGGGATGGGGCAACGTGGGGAGTGCCTCTCTCCCTCTCTATGTGCTTGAATTCTCTCACCTCTGAAACAGGGACGGAATGACAATACCTACCACCTAGAGTTACTGTGAGGATTAAATGTGGCCCCTAATAAGTGGGATAGAAGTGTTAGCAATTATTTCTATTATTATCTGCCCTCAATTATAAGCATCACTGTTATGTGCTGCCTTGAAGGGAGTTTTCTTCCCCAAGTGAGGAGCTTAAAGAAAGTTCGAGATAACAAGTAAAGTTCTAGTCTCTCTTTCTCTCTCTCTCTCATTTTGTCTCTCCCTCCCTTCTTCCCTTTCCCTCTCTTTCTTTTATTTTTCTTCTTCTTTTTAATGGATTTAAGTAAAATGACTTGCCATTTCATCAACGCTTTGATCCCTTACAGACTTCATCTGCACATATGAATTTCCCTATTTACCCTTTTAATACTGAACTCCTAGGCAAGGCCCAATGGCTTGAAGGTGTCAAGGCACCACTGCCCTTGCTGGTCATATTGGAATCCAGTGTAATAGGAAGGTCGAAGGAAGAAAGACAAAGATAAGGACTGAGAAACATGGCTTATGTGGTCAACGAGATGCCACCAAATTAAGAGCACACGGACACATTCCAAGTGTCTCAGTTTTCTCTGCCCAATAGGAATGGGCCCAACTTAATCTGCCCACCTGAGATCAACAGTAGGCTGCAGAAATCAGCATCTCACCAGATGAGATAAAGTTTCCTTGCCAAACTGCCAGTAATGGCTAAAAGGGTCCCCTCCCATTCTCTCAGAAAATGCTATAGCTTGCAGTTCATGAGTGTGTGCTGCCATAGGAAAACATCAGGTTCTCCTAAGGCTCCCACAGCTGGCTCCCAGCCACCAAAATGTGGATTTGTAATGCTATTTTAAACTGTAAGAAATTGTGAAGTGGTCTTTAACTTTTCCATCAAGGGAATTCAAATCTGGCCCCTCTGTGCAAAGAAAAACCAGTGGTCACTAGCAAATCTGAAAATTAAGAATTCCTGTTTAGGTCAGGACCCTTGAGAACTGAAGCAGTCAGGTGCACACGTAAAGGAGAATAGTAGAAATTAGAATATGAAAAATCACGAAGGCATTTGGACGAAATGAAAAGAAAGAAAGGGCATTGGGGCATCAGTTGAATGACTTGAAGGCTTTGCTGTAAGAGGACATGCAGTTGCGAGGACCAGCTCCGGAGTCAGACAGTCCAGGGTTTGAATCACTGGGCTCTCCATTTACTGACAATGCAACCTCTGATAAATTTATCTCTTATATAAAATGGGACAATAATGGTAACTATCTCCTTAAGATGATTGAGAATGTGGAATAAAATATTCTATATAAAGTGCTTAGTAGCATGCCCGGCAGAGTTAGTAGTCCACATATGGTTATTGTTACTGCCGCTATAAACTAGTATTACCTTAAGAACACACTGAGTTAGGCACATGGAACATTCAAAAAGGAATAAGATACATAGTTTTCAACCTAAAGTGTCTCACAATTTAGCTAGATTCTCTCTTCAATTTTTCTCTCTCCTCTCTCTTATCTTTCTCTCTTTCTCTCTCCTCTCTCTTATTTTTCTCTCTCCCCACACACACAAACAAAAGGTAAATAAAATTTCAAAACAATAGAGAGGCAGACAGAAAAAGCCCTGGAAAAAAGATAGTGCCGCAAGAGAAGGTTTATAAATTCTCCTCCAGAAAGCTGAATAAAATAATCCATAAAATAGGATAAGAAAATAGTGAGAACATTTTTCTGGCCCTGCCTGACCACTGCCTCTGTTCACAGCTTTTTTCGAGTCTGCAGCAAGCAGTCACATGGCAGAACAGGAGGGAGAGAAATTAACACATACGTCTCCCACCCGCCATGCTTGTTCCTCGGGGAAATATTAATATTTAAATGCTGCCCATGAAAACAAAGACGCAAACCAAGACAAATCTTTGCACAGATTGAGGGATCAAAAGGAAGACGTGGATAGAACTGTCAACACTCAAGAGATGAATAAAAGTTTTTAAATGGGAGAGAGGAGACATATGCAAAAATAGTCTACAATGACAAATAGGAAAAAAGTACATAAGTGAAAATAAAGATGGCAATCTTGGGAAGAGATATCCCAAGAAAGAAAAAAAAATTTTAATAACAGTGCTTCATATTCTCAAGGAAATTAAAAAACCGATATAATTCAGATGAAAATGGAAAGAAAAAAACAGTTTTCAATAGAGGGAAATAGAATTAAAACAGAACTGCAGCAGCAAAAAGCTGAATGAGTGCTGGAGAAAAAAAATCATACTTTTTTTAAAAAAAAATCATTAACAATAAAAAAAATTGGAAAACTTCAAAGCATGCAGAAGAAGGTGATCTACATGGAGAACCCACAGTAGAGACCTGGTATACAGATAATTGTCCCTGTGGAAAAAGAGAACAGACTACCCAATGCACACACAATATTCAAAGACATAATGGAAGAGAATATTCCTGTTATGGTTTGAATGTGTTCCATCCAAAATTTAGGTGTTGAAACTTAATGGTTAATGTGATAGAATTAAGAGGCAGATCCTTTCTGATGTTATTAGCCCACAAGGGCTCCTCCCCCATAAATGGGATTAAGGCCTTTATTTAAAAATGCTTCACGCAGCTTCCAGCTCTCCTGCCCTGCCTTGCACCTGTGAGGACACATCCCCCCTCTGGAGGAGGTGGCAACAGGGTACCATATTGGAAGCAGAGAGCAGCTCTCACTAGACAAGCAAAACTGCTAGCACCTTGATCTTGGACTTCCCAACCTCCAGAACTATGAGACACAAATTTCTGCTCTTTGTAAATTACTCAGTCTCAGGTATTCTGTTAAAGCAGCACTTAAACTAAGACAATTCCTGAAATGAAATAAATCTGGGATGGAGATTTAAAAGGATCAACATTCACTGATTAACATTTATAAACATTGAGGAGCATGCCTTCATTCTTGAACAAGTTATTTAAACTTCAAAACTAACCCTAGATTTCTTCAAATAAATGGAGATGCCAAAAACCAATAAAGCAAGTCAACTAAATTCTGGAAAAATAAAGTAAAGTAGAATCCAAGAATTTTCCCCAACATAGTTTTTACTCATTATGACAAAAACAGAAAGAAATTCTTAAAAATTCAGGGATTTAGGAAGCATATTATATTTTATATATATATATATTTCTTAAATATATCATAGGGTATAACCCTGCTAATCAAGATGAAAATCAACATAAATAAGTCATTTATGTTGGGCAAATTTCTATATGAAAGGACTGAAAAGACCTTTGAATATTTCAACAGAAAATTTAGTCTAGATAACTATTTTGGCTATGTTTATAAAACTGAATATAAATATTTTAATTATTGAATAAAGAAACACTTTATTATAGTTTTACATTATAGTCTCATGTTATAGTTTATTACAATATTTTTGTTTTATTAAAGTATTCATTATAGCATTATAGTTTATTATAGTTTTATTATAGTTCATTATAAGTATTTATTATTTTAATTATAATGAACTATAATAAAATCTCTTGAGTCTACCAATAAAAAACAGAAAATAGAAGAGGGTAGCAGATATTCTGTGAGTCACTGAAAGTGAACTAGTTTCCTCATCTCTCATGGGAGGAGCCAATAGTCACCAATAATTTCAAAAACTGGTAAGTACGGCTTAAGCATTTCAGCTAAATATTCAAATAAGTTACAAGAACAAGAAATCTGATCATGTGTTCCAAATTACAGGGAGAAAAAAATTAAGTCCACCTCAATGTTAAAAAGAATGCAATGTTCAAGGAGGCAAATGTGTGGTGTTGTCTTGGGATATTTTATTAAAGATGACTGGGTCCAGGGAGGGGAGGATGGAAAAGTGATATCTCCATTACCATCATTGGAAGTCATCAAATAATGTTTTAAATAACACATCAAGAAATAGTGATACAGTAATTAGAAATATAGAAGTAAATATAAAAAATAATGAAAAAGACTAAAAAGAGTACATGTGGTAAGTAAGAATGGAGGTGGGGTGCAGAGAGACCACATGGTTTGTGGTAGTGTTGTTTTGTTTCCTTTTAAATAAGCTTTTTAGCACTATTTGGTTTTGTAAATATATCACTTTGATTTTTTTTCTTCATCTTAAAGAGGAAAAATGAATATACACAGGTAAATTCAAATTTTTAAAAAAGAAGGTATTGTAGTCATTACACCTAACAAAGTTGAATTCAGTATAAAGAGGATTAACTGAGACAACGAAAATCATAATTTTCAAAAGGAATAAGGGAGGTGTCAGCTCCCTATCCTTGTGTTGGCTGAACAAGAAAACAAGGGGGGCTGTGCCTGCTGGGCACTGGGACACACCGCACAGCCTCTGTGATGAAGACAGGGTGGCACTGATGCATGAACACACAGATAGACCAGGAGAATAAATTACAAAGTCTAGAAGTCAATTCAAATACTAGTGAAAACTCATATCAGATAAAGGAGGCACCTTAAATCAATGGAACAATGATGGAATTTTTAAATAAACGGTACTGGTTTTCAAGCATATCCCATCAGTTCACTACAAATTGTGACTGTAAACATTGTACTGTAAATGCTTTGTAGTTTTCCCCCAATAAAAAAAGAAAGAAAGAAAAAATAAATAAATAAATAAACGGTACTGGGACAACTATGTAGTCACTTAGGAAAAAATCCATAACTCATGCCATACAAGAATAAACCCCACAAATGGACCAGGGATCCAAATACAAAGATGAAGAAGAAAGAAGAGGAAGAGGAGGAGAAAGTGTACAGGATTTGCATTTGTGGGGAAACGGCTGAAATAGATATCATTGTAACAATATTAATTTCCAGATGCTAATGATTATACAATGGTTATATAACTTGTCAACATTAGGGAATGCAGTGACGGGTATATGTACTATATTATTTTCTGTACTATTTTTGTGACTTTCCTGTAAGTCTAAATTTACCCCTGCCCTCCAAAAATAAGGCTCAATGAAATTCTAAAACTTGTATCATGGAAAATGATACAAAAATACATTTATTTTTAATTAAACAACAAAGGACTATCTTTTACTATTACATTGCTATCTTTTACTATTACATGTGATGAAAATTAAACACAAAGGTGACAGGTTTCAGGGCAGGGAGAACAGAATCTCACACACACACACACACACACACACACACACACACACACACACACCTCTGCCACGAAATACAAAGAAATGTAAAGGAGTCATCAGGCTGTTTACCTAAGCATAAGGATGGTATAACTAATGTGTTTAGAATACAGGAAAGACAACTCAAAATTACCTGAACGTGGAAATGGTTGGTTTTATTTAATCTTGATTAAAAATGAATGATTTTATGCTGTGAAGAAACACATAGAGGCCAGGCACGGTGGCTCACACCTGCAATCCCAACACCTTAGGAGACTGAAGCAGGAGGATTGCTTGAAGCCAGGAATTCAGGCTGTAGTGAGCTATGATCGTGCCACTATACTCCAGCCTGGGCAACAGAGCGAGACCCTGTCACTTAAAAAAAAAAAAAATGAAAGAAAAGAAAAGAAACACATAGAAATACAACTTTTGTTTTACCATTTACATCCATGAACATTTGATTTTTCTATCATGTTTCCACTGCATTTCTCCCCTGGAGGAAATCAGATCAGCAAGTGCCCTCCACACAGACTGTTTCCCACCACCACTCTCCAGCCTAAGGGAGGAGGAACCATCAATCTATAAAATCTGACTTTTCCTCTTTTCCGTGAATGATTATCAAACACAACTGAGGAAATAGCATGAGACAGACCCCCCAAAATTAACAACAAGTGAAACCTGTATTAACTACTGTGAGTTAAGTTTCCCTTCCTGATAATAACCACAGTGATGCAGTATTTCCATTGAATTAGTTATTGCCATTGGGACTGACCTGGCTGAGTGAATTCCCAATTATTTTTTTCTATCATTTTAACATGGAAAATTTCAAACAGAAAAATGAAAGAAGTTCACAGTGTATACAACTTACATTTGACCATTAACATTTTATTATACTTGCTTATTTATTTTTATCCATTTACTCTGCATCTAGCCATCCATCAATCCATCTTACTTTTTGATGCATTTCAATGTAAATGGTAGACACCCATATGCTTTCCCCTCAACATTCCAGCACGCATCTCATCAACTAGTGAATTCCAAAGTAACCACTATCCGGGTCTCCCAACTGCAATGTAGTTAGCAGGTATTGGATTCTGTCCTCAGCTCTGCTTCTGACCTTGCAGCCTGATGTGCAAAGTAGGCCACATCAGGAGTCCTGAAATCTCAGTACTGGTCTCAACCTGCTATGCCAGGCACGTCCTGTACTTCTAGTCACTTAGAGTCACTGTGCTGCATGAATCCACTCACCTACCTACTCTCTAGAGCAGCGGTCCCCAATCTTTTGGGCACCAGGGACTGGTTTCATGGAAGACAATTTGTCCACGGACCGGGTAGTGGGGGATGGTTGTGGATGATTCAAGACCATTACATTTATTGTGCAGTCAAACCTCTCTGCGAATGATAATCTGTATTTGCAGTCGTTTCCCAGTGCTAGCATCACTGCCTCAGCTCCACCTCAGATCATCAGGCATTAGATTTTCATAAGGAGCATGCAACCTAGATCCCTCTCATGCATAGTTTAAAGTAGGGTTCATGTTCCTATGAGAATCTAGTGCCACTGCTGATAGGACAGGAGGTGGAGCTTATGCAGTGATGTGAGTGATGGGAAGCAGCTGTAAATGCAGATGAAGCTTTGCTCACTCGCCCACTGCTCATCTCCTGCTGTAAGGCCCGGTTCCTACCAGGCCTCAGACTGGTATCAGTCTGCAGCCCAGAGGTTGGGAACCACAGCTCTAGAGAACAGGGGAGTGATTACTTTTTCATGGGCATGGACGGTGTCTGCCTGAATAAGAAATTAAATATGGAGAGTACACTGTAGTTAGGTAAGAACATTTATTCCGCGAGAGTCCATTCAAATTTTTATATGTACTTTTTCTGAGAAGAGTTTCATGGCTTTCATATTTTCAAAGAAATCAGTGACTCTAAAAATACTGAGGGGCCACTGGTCTAACACTTCCCTCCTTCCAGACAGTGTGCATTAGTAATCTCAGATTGCATTATCTCTTTGGCCTGCCACATCCCACTGTTGACTTATATTTAGCATTCTTCAACCAAAACCCCAATTTATTTTCCCCACATTACACTTTTACTGTAGATCATTTTTGTTTATTTGTCTATCCTGGAGATTCATGAGTAACTTTGTCCATTAAGCCAAGTTGGATGCATCATTAATCAGAAAAAAAAAGAGAAAACAGGTAGTGAAAAGTCAATAGGTGGTGATATTTATGATACCCCTCAGAGTGTGAACAAAAGAAATATGGTTCTGGCATTGTGACTCCAGTCTTAACCTTATGACTCATTGTTTGGAAGAGTTTGGTGAGTTAAATCTGCCAGCTACCTTTCTGTGCAGAAAAATCCTCCAGGAAGTAATAGGCACAGGAAAGCATCTTGGATTCATCCATCCCCCATTGCAGCAGCTGTGGTGATGCTGTATTCTAGACCACTTCCTCCACACCGCCTGAATCTCCCACAGGACCCAGCACAAACTGTGCCCAGAGAAGGGGCCCAGTAAGCCCTTAGCCTACCAGAACATTCCATTAAGAGCCAGTTTATTGACCTATATTCCAATTATATTAATGTTCTTGAAGGCCAATGTTTTGGGAACAGCAAGATCCTAACGCTTCTAATTCACATATATACTTGGCCACTTAAAGTGATTACAGGGCTTAAAGTTAATTAACTCGTATTTTCTAATTTTACAGTTTCAAACCAGCCTCCCCAACTTTCAGAGGGAACGTCGCATTTAGGCAGCAGGATCTTTAAGATTTGAATTCCTTTTCACCTCAGTTCTAATATTAACTGAATATGTTATCTTTAGCAAGCCAGGTCTCTTTATCTGTGAAAGGTCATTTGGGAGTGACTGTCTGAAGCTGGACCACTGAATGCCAATATCTTTGTGCTCAGGGTTCACAACGATTCTTATGAGTTACATGCTATTGTTACTGATGAGAACCTTGAGACTTAGAGGGGTTCACAGCTAAAACTCTCTGAACGGTAACCCAGCTAAGTCCAAAGCTGGAAGCAGTGTCTTTATTGGAAACCTTCTCCAAACAAACATACAAAAATAATGAACCCACCTCTCAAGCGGTGGGATGGATGGAGGAGGTAACTGTTGAGGTGAAGTCCCTCCAAAAGACGCAGCCAAGTTCTAAGCTCTCTGCTGCTCTCTAGTGGCCAATGGCCACACTTTCCCTTGGATTGAAGAATCCCCAGGAGTATGGCCACAGGCAATTGGCTGGATGAAAACGCCTGCTATTTAAGTATACACACACCAAAATAAAAGGCAAGAAATCGTTTCTTCTGCCCCCCCGCCCATAACTATTAAGTAATGTTTGCTAGTTTTGTTGTTTTAGGAAAAGAAGTTGTATGAGAAACTGAATGTCCATGTTCCCCATCCTTTTGGCTAAATATGACACATTCCGAGAGCTCAGAACGTTTTGCTCTGCCAGCTTCACTATCCATTTCCTATTAGTCTCTATTTCAAATTTCATCTTAGCCTATCACATCCCGCTCTGTCTCCCTTTGCCCGGTCACACGAAGTTTCACATACCTAAAATTTCTCAAGTTGCTTTTTCAATAGTGGTGTAGACTGATTTTAAACAAAAAGGGGCACAGCAGTGGTTGATAATAATAACCGTCTTTGATCTCTTCCAAAAAGTCCAAAAATTCTACAACATTAAAGGAAATAAAAGGAACTGGAGAGGATAGAATAATGACTTACAGAAAATGACTAGAAGTGTCACATTGATGGATGGGTACTGAAGAGATGGGTCACCCTCATCCCTATCCAAAGACGGATGATAAGAAAATGTATCATCTATAATTTACTTCTTGCACCCAGATGTTTAGTGGTTTTTCCAATTAATGAGTAATACGCTCCCTAATGGTAAATATGAATCCATCATTACAATCATTAAGTAAATATATTTCGGCTTTTACGAAGACCTTTGAATATTCATTATGGCCTTGTTAAAGGTCCTCTATTTACCCTCAGAAATGTTTCTGCTTTCCTCTGAAACACTGGCATCTCATTGTCCTGTATCAATACCTCTCTTTAGAGCTCTTTGAGTTAACTTTTTATTTTCACTCTCTCCCTGTAAATAACAATGTTGCCTCAGTGTGGAAACAAGAGAAATGCAGCAAAGAAAATGAAGTTCCCCAGCTTTTCTGTGAAGGCAAGAACTGAAGAAGAATGCAGAGGGAGGGTTAGAATTCTCAAATGCTCAGGGTATAAATAAGAGGATTGTTGCAGCTACTCTTTAACTTGTAAGTCAGCTGAAGAAAAAAATCACTTTATAACATCACATAAAAGTCAATAAACAAGCAGACATACTCATCCAGGAAACCTGACACATGAGTAACAAGTATGATTTTAAAAGTTCTAGAATGTTCCTAGGTCCAAACAAAACCATCTCCTTGCAACACACTGGTTCTTCAATGCATATGAGAGTATGCATGACTAACTTTTTTCTAACTCATGACCACTTATGATAAATGTCTCTCAAGTCCTCTTTTAGTAATATTTAAAAATTCAAATTAAATTAAATAACTTACCTAAATACACTGACCCAGTTCTGTAAACATAAGCAACAATCCATATCCTGGACTCTCACTCACTGAGATTGGTCGTCCTAGAAAAAAAGACTCTGAAGCAAAGATGTACAAGCAGAAAGATTATTGAAAGGGATCTCAGGATCAGCCTTTGGGTGTGTTGTGGGAGGGGCAGCAGAGAAGCAAGACTGGGCAGAGAGAGGCATTGAACTGGGAGGCAGGAGTAGCAAAGACCACAGTCAATTCCACATGGAGCTCTGGAGCTAAGAGAGCTCTTCAGGGTTATCTTGAATTGAGGCAAGAGGGCCAAGCCTTTGTACCCTGGCATCAAAAGTCACTGGGGAAAGACTGCATGTGACGAAAGGCATGACCTTGGGCAAGGAAACTCTGTCCTGAGATGGACACAGCTGTGAGGTGTCAGTAGTTCACTCTCTTGGTGGCTGAGGTCACAAGTGTCCCCTCCTAAAGAGAGCACCTGCATCAAGTACCTGAGGAACTACTACACTCACCAATCAGTTTGGTATCCTCCCCCCATGGCAGGAGGCAAGAGGAACCCAAATATGTGCCAGCCCTGGACTAAAGGCCCGTAGCTGTCATTATTGCCATTTTTTCATCAGAATTGTCAAGGTACAAAGGTCGGTTCCCTAACCAAAGTCACACAGGCTTCCTGGAGAGATCACAGATCCTCTTCTAATTTTCTAAACAGGACATACAACCTCAGCCCTTCTTAGTGGATCACTCTGGCCTATCAATCAACCCAGTGAATGCCCACTGTTCTAATACGCCAGAGAAGGTATTTTGGAGGAACTGTAGTTTGCAATTACAGAAAGCTATTTTGTCTTCCATGGCCACACCTCCACCATAATTCTTCTCTAGATGCAATGTTCTGGAAATCACAGTGATTTTAGTAAGAATGCAGATTCACCCACCATGTAGCATTAAGTCTTAAGTGTTCTAGAAGATTCATTGCAGAAACAGGCAACTTTGAAGATTAGGCTCTTCTCATAGGACCTGGTGCTGATATCCTATGGATGCAGCAAAGTGGTTGCAGCTCTCAGAGGTTAATCCATCCTGTACTAGGGAGCTCATCATCTTCTCTTGGAATAGAGGGATGGGAGTCCTGGTTCTATTATTGGTGAGTTCATGCAGATTTTTTATCCTTTAACTCACTTATGTCTCCAGCTGCTTCACACAGTGCAACTCACAGAAACACAACATAGCTTTCATTGCCACCTCATCTTTTAACCCCTCTGAATTCTATTTTGCTTATCACTTTATTGGAAACCCTCAGTCAGACTGGCTGACAGAAATTGTATTCGTGATCTCCTCCAATAAACTTTCTCCACCTTTGAATAATAAACCAATAGGAAAACACGGCAAGTTTTTTGTGTGAAAATGGGAAATTTTTGAGCCAGTTAATAGGATTTTAATAGACCAGGCCTTGCTGTGTGTCTCATGTATTTGCTGAGGTTTTGCCCCGTCATGTTGACCCTACGCTAAATTTTTCTATTCAGAAAAACACAGAAGTAGCTCTCTCTAACCCTCAGCAGGGAGTAGAAAAGGAATTCTGTTAACACCTCTCACTGCACTGTGATGAATCCCTGATTTAAAGTCTAGAAATCAAATTTATTTGAAACTCATCAGCGACAAGAGAAAACAATGCTTTCTGCCTTTAACCACCCTGTGCCTGTTCCTGACACAACTTTGATTTTAGTCAGACGACCTGTGGAAGGAGTCAGAACAATTTGCTTGTTGGTTCAAGTTCAGGCTTTGCCAGAAGAGACAGAAAATCATTATCAGCCAAAAAAAGTTCAATTATTTATAGAAAATGATTAGAACCCTCGACCCTGGTCCTATGGTCAGCTGTCCACAGTCCCCAAATCACCCTCACAATTTACACTTTTGTCATCAGAGAGAATAAAACCATCAGAATAAGCCTCACACCCTGTCAGAGCAGAGGTGAATGCAAAAGCCTGGAGTTCACTTCGACTGTGGAAAAGACCTTGAGGACGGAGAGGGCAAGCACGAGGGTTAGACGTGGATGGTCCGCTCCAGGAGGAAGGTCATCTTCTGTGGAATGGAGTGTTACGTGTGAGGCCAGCTTGGCATTTTAAAGCAAGCCATGGATTCTAGGAAATGAGTCTTCTCTGCCCTCACTTGTCACAGACACACTTTCCTTTTGCCCACTTATGATCTCTCTTAGAAATGCTAGTCTTCGTGTCCCCACATAGAAGCCTCCCCATTCCCATTTTCCACCGACAGCATCCCTAGCAATTCTATCCATGCCCACTTTAAACCTCACCTCTTCTGGGGAGCCCTCCCTCACTGCCAAGCCCATTGTGATCACGTCCTTCTCTGATTTTCCACAGGAGTTTCAGTATGTAGCAGAGAAGTTGACACTTAGGTGTCTCCTCAACCTGTGTGTTGTTGTCTTGTCTTTCTGGCATCCATTGCTTCGGCGTCTGGAAGTCTGACATTATGGTCACGACCTGCTTACTGCCCCTCTCTGCTCAGCTGCTCCCACCTTGCTCTACTGGTTTTCCCTCTGCTCTCACTCTCTCCACACCAAGGCTTCTGCCCTCTCGTGGACTCTGTTCTCTGCCATTCCTCTGTGTGTTATGGCTTCTACCAAATTCTTCTGTCAGCTGACTCCTATCCACACTTGCACAAATGTGACCCCAACAAAAATGGGTTGGGTCAGCCAGTCTCATTTCGCCACAGAGAGTCCACAGTAGACACAGCCCTCATGCCGGCCCCCACCCATGCCACCCTGGCCCCCGAGGACAATTGTCCTCATTCCAGATAGCCATGGCCAGGATACCAGGGTCGCATGGTACCAGGGTGACATATGTGTAAGGATCCACTCAGACAAGGGTGAGGGTGGGGTAAACACTTGGTACCTCTGATGGACAAGTCCCACAGAGCCATGTCCATAGTTCTTGCCCCTTTTTTTATTTCCTCAAGGTACCCAACACAGCATATGGCAAGAGCTACTTTAAAGAGTCTCGTATTTTAACTTAACCTAAAACTCACTTTGTGGCGGACAACTCAGGACCTACCTCTGAATGGCTAGTAAAGCTAAATGTCTGCCAATTTTTTATGAGAATGTTATCTCTCAGTATTTCTCTGTTCTATCATTTTCCCCATTTATTTCTGGAGCAAAAGTCCTTGCCACATTCAAAATTTAACTCAAATTGAATGAATTTTGGATAACTTTCTTGGTTAAATATTTTTGACCAGTCCTGTAAACTATAAGTTCAGTGGAGTAAAAATATTGTCTGAATGTTTGCATAAATTCTGGAGTGCATATGAAGCAGCTGCCACCTAAAAAGGCAAAACATAGTTATTGGATTGAATTAAATTCCAGAACAACATTATGGACTCTTAGTGTAGGAAAGAACCATAGAAATTATATGGTTCCGTTTTAATTTGGTATCGTGCCCAAAAAATGGTCATTCAGACTCAAAAAGGAGAATTCCATTGGCTGGAAGATCAACGTTTAACGGAAAGACTTTCTGTGCTTTGAGCCAAAACCCATTTTTCTGTAACGTCTGCTCATTTGTCCCGATTCTAAATAAGGTTCAACAAAGAGAAAGCCTAATTTTATTTTCGACATAAAAGTCTGTTAAATATTTAAAGATAGCAATTGAGCATTTCCCATGTGCTTTTCCCAAGCTAAATATGCAGAATTAGCTGACGTGGAGATTCTTTTTCATTTGGTTTTGTTTTGATATAATAATCTTTCATCGATTATCATAGCAATATCTAAGGAAAACACTCAATTATTCCATTCATTCCTCATGTGACAAACTTTTAAAGTGTTATTATCCAAATCACCCTCCTCTGGATGCATCATGCAATATTCTTTCCTAGAACTAGACATAAATCCTCATACTTAATAAGACTATGTGTAAGCCTGTGGTCTGCCTGATTCAAGCACAATACTTTATAAATGAAGTTCACACATTGGGCTGGCATCAACCTTTCCTGCCCTTCTCCTCGTTACATCACATGCCTGGGTCACATTGTATCTGCCATGTTCACTCTCTGTTTCCAGTTTCTTGCACTTTCCTATTACTGACAGCAACCAGCCTAATGATTGGCACTTTATATACTAAGTAAAATATACTGAATGAGTGGCTCATAGTCAATTCTCACCCTTAGTCCTCTGTTGCAGGAAACTCTTGCAGTCCTAGAATACACTGTCCTCTGAGTTTACTTTTAGCTAACTTTTAGCCATATTAAATTTCATCCTATTAGATTTGTTTTGTGATTCCAGCTTTTCAAAATAATTTGAATCACCCACAGTTCCCCTAAACTTTTAGCTCTTCCTTCTAACATTGCATCAGTCACATATTTGGTAATCATGCCTGATATGTCTTCAATGAAGCCACTGAATTAAAATATTAAACGAGACAGAGCCAACAACAGAGACCTCTGGCATATCACCAGACTCATTTTCCAAGCTTCCAAAATCCATTATTTCAACTCTCTAATAAAGTTACTGAACCAACACAAATCTGTTAGAATTACCATCCAGCCTGGTTTTTTTTTCCTTTTTCCACAAAAGAACATGAGATAATATATCAAACATTTTCCTAAAGCCGAGGTATTATATGATACTGCATTAGTATTAGTCAGGGTTCTCCAGAGAAACAGAACCAGTAGTATATATTTATTTATATCTATATCTATATAGCAATTGAGCATTTCTCCAGTACTTTTTTCCAGGCTAAATATGCAGCATTAGCTGATCCAGAGATTCTTCTTGGTTTTGTTATAATAAATTCATTATATTCATGAATATAATGAATATATTAATATATTCATTAAAATATATATATATATATATGAGAGGAGACATTATGGGAACTGGCTCACACAATTATGAAGCTGAGAAGTCCCATGATATGCCATCTGCAAGCTGGAGAACCAGGAAAGCCTGTGGTGTACTTCAGTCTGAGCCCAAAGACCTGAGAATGGGGTGAGTGGGGGGACATAAGGAAGTGTGGGAGGGATACCAGTGTAAGTCCCAGAGTCCACAGGCCCGAGAACCAAGAGCTCCAACATCAGAAAGCAGGAGAAGATGAATGTCCCAGCTCAAGGAAACAGCAAATTTGCCCTTTCTCTGCCTTTTTTGCCTGTTGGCAAAAAAAGACTGGATGATGCCCACCAACATTAATGAGGGTGATCTTTTTCACTCAGTGTACCAATTCAAATGCTAATCTCTTCTGGAAACACCCTCACAAATCCACCCAGAAATAATGTTCTACCAGCTACCTGGGCATTCCTTAGCTCAGCCAAGTTGACACATAAAATTAACCATCACAGATCTATTGCTATCTGCTCTCTTTCAAGTTCCTTTAAAGCAAGAATTTCTCTATGGAGATATACCTTTCCTGACTCTATAACCCTGAGATAAATTATGTCCACATAGATCTTCCTATTTATAGGGTACGTTTTTAAGTACCACATCTACCATTCATCAAATGCTTGCCCCATATAAAGAACTCTGCCCAGTGAGAGATGTATACTATCTTATGAAATGATCTTTATTACAACCTAGTTCATCAACTATTCTTATAGCCATTTCAGAGCTGATGAAATAGAAGCTGAGAAATGCTAAATAATGTCCCCCAAGTGATTTTATAAAATAATATCTGTCATCATGCGACTCATGTTATCACGGGGCTGGCCACAAAATTTGTGGAGTCCATTGAAAAAATTAAATTCAGTGCCTCTTGTTCAAAAAAAGTAAGTGAAAACATGAGAGTTCTTAAATGTATTAAAATATAATGTGTTTTTTTCTTCCACCATCTCTCTCTCTCAATCTGTCATGGTGTTTTTTATTTGTTCTTTAATGTTGTTCTCCATAAAGGAGAATTGAAAACTTTAATTATTAACATGAATTTTGTCATTCATCTTTACATTATGCAATGCCAGTTTGAAATACAAATATAACCACATTGGATTTTTATATAAAATCACATAAATTACAAAATTTGTATTTGTAATTACAAAATTTGTATAATGTATATATGTTTCATTTAACCAAAATAACTACACAACTATTTTTATTTCAATTCTAGATGCAACACTGTCTATCTTCAGCTTACTGATGAGTAAAGAAGAATTAAAAGGAAAAGGAACTATAAATTCACCTTTCCTTTCTTTCTATGTCATCAATTTCACCTTAAGTGGTTGACTAATAGAGGAAAAATGAATGAGAAAGAATATGATAGAATTCCTTAATCCTTAGCATTTCTTAGAATGCCATTGCCTTCTCTCTGCATTCAAAGCAAGTTCCAGTTCTAAGACGTACGTGGCCTCTCTAAAGCATCAGTGACTCCGCTTACTTAGTCATTGATATCACACAATTAACTGGTGCTTTCTTTGAGTCTTACTGAACTCCACACATTGTGGGTCCCCCAGAATTCTGCATTCATGGGGCCTCAAAAATGCTATATACAAATGGGGCGGTGAGGAACAGCAAATGAATATACTATACCTCCTGTGCCCACGTGCATGCTACTTTGTCCCATCAGATTGCATTTGGCAAAACAGAAGTTCAAGGATAAAATTACTGGGAAATTTAAGATAGCCACAGCAGAGCCTTAGACCAAAGGCCCTGTGTGACTGCACAGGCCACACTCCCATGAAATTGGCCCCGGTTGTCCCCACTGATCACTAGACCCCGACTGCTTCTGAGACCTCATCTCCTGCTGTTCATTCCCTTGCTCATTACCCCCCAGACTCAATGCATTTTTCTTCATGAAAAAATTCCAAGCAATTTCATACCTCATTTGCTTCACGTGTGCTGTTCCCTCTGCCTGGAATGCCTCTCCCTACGATGTTCCCATGCTCATCTGTTTCTCATCATTGTAACATCAGCTCCAATTCTTCTAGCTTTCCCCGCATGCCCTCTCCAAAGCATCCCCATCACTCCATCATAGTGCTCTAACTTCTCTTCTCTATATCACATAGACTCATTTGAATGCATCTGATTAACATGATTAACACATTTACTTGTTCACTGCGTGACTCTTCCACTAGAATGCAGGCTCCAAGACAGCCATGACCCCATCTGACTTGATCACTGTTGGATCCAGTTCCTAAAACCTGGCCTAGCACGGGGTAGGTGCTCAATCCATATTTATGAAAGGTATGCACAAATGAATGAATTATTGTGCTTATGCTAGACCACAGCTTGTGGTTCCTCCTCAATAAATATTAATTAAATTATAAATGTGCATAAGATGGCAAGTGCAGTGGAAATCAGGATCTTTAAAAGGAGAGAATCATGCAAAAGAATTCACTGTAACGGTGATATGATAAATTACTCAAAAACAGACAGGTAGAAATGACCCCATATTTCCCTCCACTGCCATTCATTTCCCTTTTCCTTTTCTTGCTACAAAGCCATAATACCGAGCTGGTAGCAGCCCAGCTGTTGCCATGACAACTGACTTTGCAGACACAAACTTTCAGCCGAGATGAAACCACATGATGGAGAAAGAATTGTTTGGCCAAGGCCTATCGGAAATAATTACAATGATGACAGAGGAAAGAATTAGCTAAGTAAATTGGTTTTGAAAAACTGCATCTTCTTAGGCAGATAAGAAAATGGAAGATAGAGCTGAATCACACAAAGAATGTATATCTGTACTGGAAAGTCACACAAAGTCAAAAAAGATTCTTTTTTTCCATTTTGTAAAGAAATAAGGTTAAGTATAAACTGATCTGGAAGAAATAGCGCCTTCTCAGACTCTTTGGTCACTTATAATTCAAGTTGAAACTGAATTTGTCTGAGTTTCAATATGTTTTTATACAATCGAAGGGTTCTTAAAATATTGTGGGTAAATCAAATATCTAAAAATCAAATCTGAAGTGTACTGGCTGGGTTGGTTTTAAAAGAAACTTTGGAAAAATATTTCTATATAGCAAATAATTATTTTGTTATAGGATGAGACATTCTTCCCTGCATAGATCTTATAAGTTTTTATATAATAAATATTTTTAAAGCCAAGTTCCCCCCACTGACCAAACCAGCATTATTTAGCTGGTCATTTTCAAATGACACCATATTTCTAGATCTCAGTTTATCCACATGAAATTGGGATAATTAGCATTTGCCATCCACCAACCTTACCTTTGAACTTTTCTGCTTTTAAAAGTTTTTTTTTAGTTCATTTCTTAAAATGTATACACAAACCAAATACCCTGACAGTTGCCAAATTAGTTGTTTGTTTTCTTGTAAACATTTTCCCACCACTGCATTTCTCCGTTATCACTGTCAGACATAGACTTCACGTTTGGTACTCTTGGAAGATGGATAGGATAGGTTTTCTTTCAATTAAAGAAGGAGCAACTCACACATGGGTGTATTCAAACAGTGACTTGTTTGTTCCTTTGTGTGCAACCAAGGGAGATTAGTGCTTAGCTATATTATCTCATATTAAGTTGATTTTCAAAATCCTTCAAAGATACTGAAGGGTGCTTTCCATTTTCATGGAAAATTCAGAAGTTGTCTGTGTCCATCTCCCATTTTTCTAATGCCTCTTCCCTTCTTATCCTACCCTAATAGTTCTGTACCAGTCACTGTGCAAGGTACACCTGGAAAATCAGCCCAGTCCAATCCAGTAACCATTTATTTTTGGCAGTGTACTTGGCATCAAAGATAAAAGAGAAGGAGTTACAGAACAGCTGCCTTTAAGGAGTTTACAATCAATCTAATTAGAAAAAAAGGATCTAGACGTAGGAAATAATTCAACAATGGTAGGTAGATATGAAGATAGAGAAACAGCCTGTGATTCGTAAATATGAATTTTAAAAATGATAGGGTTGAGAATGGTGGAAAGACCTCGGGGAGGTGACAGAATCCGAGTTGGACTTTAAAGAATGGAAGGATTCGGTCAGCAATGGGAATGGGAAATGTGTCCTCAATCAGGATAGCCGTAAGGGGAAGGACCCAATTCTATCACCATCCACTCATCTCGGCGTAGTGCCAAATATTTGGAATACCCAGTCCTTAGGTTCTAGTCGCCTCCCTAGCCCATCCTTCTGATATGCCACTGCCTCCCAGGTTCTCCTTCCCCAGGGAATCTTCCACCCTGCCTTGTCATGATCACAAAACAAAGCCACGGCCATGGCATTTCCATGCCCAATATTCTTCAGTAGCTCCAACATTCAAAAAGAGTTGAAAAACTCCAGAAAGTCTATTGATAACCCACTGCAAAATGTTTTCCTTCTTTTTTTCTTTTCTCCTCTTGCTCCATGTCACATGGCGGAGCACAGGAGATGTGGCCTATCATTTCTTTCCTCTCTTCCCACATTCCCAAATGCATTCTCAAAAATCCAGTCCATTCTTATACCCTCCTTCTTCCTCTCATCTCTCTGTAGTTATTTTCCTAGCAGGAGTAGATCTCTATCCTTATCAGTGTAATTCCAGATGGTCTTCCAGATCTTTCTAAACTGCATTCTCTACTCACAAAGCAGGCAAGAGGACCCCAAATTTCCCTTCGGCATTGAGTGAAGAAAAAGGATATGAAAACACTTTAAATTTTTCTTATTGAATATATTATCTCATTTAATACTGCCAATGGCCTTTTGATGTAGGTCCAGTTATCACAGATAAGTAGAGGGCCTGAGGCTGACCTATGAAGGGAAGAGGGACTGTAACCCCAGTCTGTTTGACTTTAGAACTCAAGGTCCCATCCATGGCAACGCACTGTCTCCTTTTTGTGCCTTGCACAAAATTGGTTCTCAAAAGACACTTCAAGAAAAAGTGTTCAACAGAGGTTTGATAGCTCATAGACTGCAGAGCAGCACATAAACATATGGTTAAGTGAATTTTTCAGCAAGACAGCGAGTGTCAGACAAGCGGAGAAGAAGCCCAGGAGCCCTGCCTTTGCAGCTCCCTAAGACAATGTGAATAGCTTTAGAAACTTTTCACTTAAGGAAATTAGAGGCTTAATACCAGCAACACTGAATGTTTCTCAGGAGTTTGTCTCCCTAGAAACTGTAGCAGCTGTGTGCAAATAAATCAGTGATTTGCAGGCTACACAGAGCTGAGATGGGGGAAACAGCTGGGAGTATTTGTGAAAGTTTGTCAGGGATGTACTAGCGTGTTCGGAGGTACCTTCTTCGTTAAGTGTCATTTTGCTGGCATAGAAAAGGAGAAAGTGAGACAGATCCTGCCTGTGTCTAGAGGATTAATTAAAGCCTGGCAGAAATCTGAAGCTGCATATCTCTTCTCCTTCTAATTTAGGCGGAGATTTACGGGAGAAGGTCTGGGGAGCCAAACTGCATCAGGCACAGTGCTGATGGGCGGCTCATCTGATAACACCGGTGGCATTCCTCTGTGAAAAAGCGCTGCCTGGCACCCTGCCGCAGAGCTGTGACACCCGGCCAGGAGTCTGATTTGAAGTACCATGCCCCAAGCCAGCCCTACCTCTTCCTGCCCCTCCTGAGGCGGCCTTCCCTCTGCTTCCAGCCCCCACCCAAATTTAGAGAAAGGATAAAAGAAAACACCAGAGAATCCACAGTGGGGCTAAGTAAATCTAACATGTCATGACTCACTTTTTTATCTTTAAATATATATATGGAGAAAGTACAGACAATAAAAAGAAATCAACAGCACACATACTGAGAAAAGGGAACAAACTCTTCCGGAAAAACTAATTGACAAGCAGTGATAACCTACTTTTGGAAACGAAAGGTCCTGTTTTAAGCTCATCTGCTCATTTAATTTGACCTATTTGTATGCCTTTGTCACAACAATATCCTGCTGTTTCTAGAACACTGCCCCTTACCTAACCCGATATCTTGTGAAAAGTTGAATCCATTCACATTTATTGAGCACGTAGGGTGAGACTATTTCCTAACATTTGCTTAGAAGCCAACTGTAGGGCCCTATAAATTGTTTTATATTTTGTTTCACTGTTATACTCAAGATTCCTTCTCACCTAGCCCCTCAATCAAGACCTGGGGGTGCTAGGCCTGGCTTGGGGGTCCTGTCTCCAGTTCCTCAAAGAGCTATCCCTGACCATGCCCGGGAGAGGAGTGCTGGTCCTGAATTGACTATGGGGTGTCCTAGCAGGTTTGATGAAGCTCTCAGGTTATCTCTGACCTGCTGTATTCACTTCTTCCCAATAGTGTGTAGGGAGCTAGGTCCCCCAGCTGAATCTCTGAGATGGTGGGTGATACTCGTGAGTATGAATCAGCCACTCCTGTTTGCTTGAGTTGGAAGGTGCTATGCTTAGCTATGGGGTGGTTCCCCCTTTGGTTGATTGAAGCATGGAAGAGCCAGCTGCTGAGGTGGTCCTTTGGTCCTTCTGGTGAAACACACAAATGCCTCAAGCTTTAGGAGTGACCCTATAGCTCCCAGGGGTTGTTTGTTCTCTACTCTCTCTGAGGTGGGGGAAGAGCAAGACAAATCGTGGCTGGATTGCAAGAGCTGGAGAGGCTTTGCAAAGCCTCATCGGGGCTCAGAGGTTGCTTATCCGGCTGCTGGGGGTAGCTGCTGATATGAAGTTTAGGGCAGTCTGTCCAAGCTGGGAAGGCTGTTCCCAAGGGAGGGGCCTAATTGCTTGAGTGCTAAGGCCTCAGACCATGCTCTTTCCACCCTTGTCCACTGGCGCAGTTTCTCTGTGGGATGGGGTGAGCACCCTCCCTACACGCTCCCTGAAACTCCACAGCACTCTCCCATCAGGTCGGTCCACGTGGTTCCTTCACTGCCTGAGACCAGCCCTGGACCTACCAGGTGTCTAACCCACTAGTGAGCATCTTCTCCTCTTTATCTTCTTCTTTCTCAGCTTTGCCATTTTTCTTGGTTGGGTCCCCAGATGTCTCTGTTGTCTCTCCCTGTAATCCACACGTGGGCTACAACTGCTCTCTGCTCTCCTCAGCCCAGTATACCACCTTCCAGCCAGGACGATCCAACAAGCGATGTCTCTAGTTGGTCATCTTGGCTGGTCCTCCCTATTAACTATTTAACTTAGTCTTTATTTGGCTTTATTGTATAACATAGTAATACAGTTGCCCCTTAAACAACACAGGGATAAGGGCTCCAACCCCCCAACACAGTTGAAAATCCATGTATAACCTTTGACTCCCCCAAAACTTAACTACTAATAGCCTACTGTTGACTGGAAGCCTTACCAATGACATAAATAGTCCATTGATATATATTTTGTATGTTATATGTACTATATGCTGTATTCTTACAATAATGTAAGCTAGAGAAAAAATGTTATTAAGAAAATCATAAGGAAGAGAAAATATATTTATTATACATTAAGTGGAAGTGGATCATCATAAAGGTCTTCATCCTCATTGCCTTCATGTTAAGTAGGCTGAGGAGGAAGAAGAAGGGTTGGTCTTGCTGTCGCAGGGGTGCCAGAGGCAGAAAAAAATCCACATATAAGTGGACCTGCATAGTTCAAAACTGTGTTGGTCAGGGGTCAATTGTACACAAAACATCCCTGTTATACCATATGAGAGTTCACTATGAGAAAGTCTCTTTTAACTGCCTCCAGCCTGTTCATTCCCCACAGGTAACCAGTGTCCACTGTCTGAGACATCACCACAGATCTGCGCACACCCTTCCTATCTCTTTTCTACACACTGCACACAAATGCACACCTGTTTCTTCTGAGTTTGTTTCAATAGAATAAAAATTCACCTAAATGCAAATCACACCATATATATTGCTTTTTGTTTTGTTTAGCTTACAAATAACAATAACTCCTGCACTTTCCAAGACAGTATAGTATTTTATTTTAGACATTCCCAACAGGAATACCTCACATGGATCTAGCACTTTAAAGCATGTAAAGTCCTTCCACATATATTACTTCATCTGACCTTCACATCTTTCATAGATTAAAAAAATCTGAGAGTCAGGTAGTAAAAGTCAGATATAAAACCCAGATCCAGCCACTCCCATCTCAGTGCCCTATTCTGACCCGATGTCTTTGCCTACAAACTCTTATTAAATTTGCCTCATGGCCCCTTGACACATGTTCATTATTAAAACATTTTTGCCTGGGTTAGTTTCTGTGACCTTTAATACCCATCACCCCCAAAGCATCTCAGCTCCTGATCTAAATTAGTAGAGAGAGGAGGAGAGAAGAAAAAAAGTAGTGAAGTAAAGCAAAGCAAGAAAGGAAGAGGTGTCCAGCAGCTGGGTTAGGGGGATTGAAAAATCGTGCAGAACTATTTCTAGCGAATTTTTCACACACAAAACTGTAAAAAGAAAATTATTAGCAAATGTATGAAAGTTTTACAGAGCTGGGGCACAGTCCTTGAAATCAGGTTGGAAAACTCAATACTTGAACCTGACCTGTGGTTGCAGTGCACATGCACACACACAGGTACACACAGACACACACACACACACACACACACACACACACACACACAGAGGCTTTTGGAGAGAGAAAGTCCGTTCCCATTTTTCTCTGCCTCTTGTTCCCAACACATGGCTTTACATTAACTCAGAGAAAAACCCCAAGCAAAAGGCAGCTACTCGTGCACCTAGCAGATTTGGATTTTCTCATACCCTTAAAAGACACTGTCACGTGTGCTTCAAACCGTCATGAAAACAAGTTGGAATGCCTCTTCCTAGGGCAGAAGAGGAAATCAATACATTCTGATTTTCTCCTCCGTTAAACTCTCAATGACTGAAACAGTAGTGTAGCTGGGGAGAGTTTAGTAGCTCAACAACCACATACTAAATTCCTTCTCCTTTAAGATTATAGGGGCTTATTTAGATGCCTACTGGTAGAGCTTGAGGGCTTTAATGGCTACAAAAATGCACCAGTAATCGGCAAAAATAAATACAGCACTCATGTAAGTACGATGATAATTATTTGTGGAACCATCTGGCATGATAGCTTCCCTCGTAGCATGAAAACTAAATGCTACAACACTATTAAAGTCAATAAACAAGAGAGATTATTAAGCGAAACAGTGCCATGAAATTGGTGAGCAAGGATTTCAGAGGCACTACGAATGTTTCTCAGCTAGAAGACAGACCGCTTCATAGGGAAGATGGATAGAAAATCTCAAGGATTCGGTCATCCTTGAGTCCTCTCTTACTCCATTCCCCATGTCCAATCCACTGGCAAATCTCACTGGGCCAATTGCCAAAATTCACCCTGAATCCTTCTACATTTCTCTGTCCCCACAGCCATGACCACAGTCTCTGTCAACATCACCGAAGACCCTGCAAGTCCCAGACTAGCCTCCTTCCTTCCTCTCACTCTCAATGTACTCTTTACAGAGGTCCTCTTGTGTACATGTAAATCCTGCCACTCACAGGCTTAAAATCCTCCAATATCTTCCCACCTGTACTGGTTTCCTATGAACTAGGGTAACAACGCACCACAAATTGGGTGGCTTTAAAAGACAGAAATGTATTGCCTTTACAGTTCTGGAGGCGTGAAGTCTGAAATCAAGGTGTTGGCAGGGTATGGTCCCTCTGAAACCTGTAGGGGAAGGCTCCCTCACCTCTGCTAGCGTCCAGTGGTGTGCTGGCAATTTCTCGTGTTCCTTGGCTTGTAGATGAATCATTCCCAGTCTCCAGCTTCAGATGTCCTTCTCCCTGTGTTCTCACTCATCGTCTGTCTATGGCTGTCTCTCTCTCTGCCCAAATCTCCCTTTAATAAGGATGCCAGTCATATTGGATCAGGACTCTCTCTAATGACCTCATTTTAATTTGATTATATCAGTAAAGGTCCTACTTCCAAATAAGATCACATTCTGAGGTACTGTGCCTTTGGACTTCAACACAGCTTTTCTTGAGGGAACTTGGAGGGACACCATGCAACCCACAGCACCAATCTAGAGCAAACTGGAAGAGCTTGCTTACTCAGTTGGCAAGTCCCCACAGGGTGTGACCCCTGCCTACCCTCTAACCTCACCTCACCCAGTCCTCGCTGCACCGGCCTCTTTGAAATCCCTCAAGCACGTCAACTTTTTTGCCACCTCTGTGTATGTGGCCACTTCTACCTGGAAGGCACGTCCTCTGGGTCTGCAGCCGTCCCTCACTTATCACCTCCTCAGCAGAGGCACGTCCAGGTTTTATGGGGCCTGAAGCTTATACAATTCTGGGGAGCCTTTTTAAGAAGAAGAGTACACAGCTATACATAAAACAGATCTAAGGCCTTGGAAAGGGCCCAGGCACAAGAAGGACCCTGAAGCTCATGCTTCATTCTCTTAGGAGTGCAGTTGTCTCTGATCTTGGGAGGGGACTTCTCTGGACACCTTGATCCAAAGATGTTCCCACCACTTACTCTCTAAAGTGACCCCATTTTATCTCCTTCTTAGCACATTTATCACTTACCATTAGCACTTACTAAATCCAAAATCATCTTAAAAAATATTCACTGTTTTACAATAGGAAAGCCTATTGATTTTTACCAGTAGAGCCTAGATCCTAGCATAGTGCCCTGTATAAAGTTGGCACTCAGTGAATAGTTATTGAATTCAGAAATGCATGCATGAGTTAATGATAATAATATCAATGACTATGAGTCTCACAATGCTTACTTTGTTCCAGGCACAGCCTGCTATTATCTCCCATCTGGTAAGTGCAGGAACTTACCCACCGCCCCTAACCCACTGCTACTTATACAGAGGGGTTAGAAAAACTTGCCCCTGGCTGGCTACTGGCAAATGGCAAAGCCAGGATTGGAGCTGGCACTCTGGATCTATACTCCATGCTCCAAACCCCACACTCTCCTGCTGGAGCTCAAGGAAGCTTGTTTGGCTGACTCAATGTTCATCACTGTGCCCCAGAGACATACAGCAGGAGATGCCCATTTCATAGGGATGAAGATTTAGCAGAGAAGATGTAGTAATTTTCCCCTCAAACCATGCACGTATAAAAGGGTTTTTGTCCCAGGGGTCTGATGGGACAACATCAGCCAACCTCATCCTTGGAACCCAATTCCATAAGGTCATCGCCACCTCCTTGCTAGGCCAGACTTTAATATATTGTGAATTAGGGAAAATACCAATGATCAAGTCAAATATGCCACCCAATAGGAGTTTTCTTTGACCTCCCCAAGGACTCAGAATTGTTGTGGTGGCTTTGCTGTCACTATTTATGTGCTTCTTTTCTGAGTGTGTATGCGTGTACACAAATACAGAAACGATAATAGCTGATATAAAGTATTCCATAGGTGTGCTCACCTCCAGTGACCCCACTGGACTCCATTCACATAATTTCTTATCCATTGAGTTTTAGAAAGAAAATATCTAGTTCTTAAATTTAAAAAAAATCAACAAAGGCTTTTGCATTCTTCCTGGCATAAAATAAACTCTCCTTGACTTCTCGCTGATGCACTTGACAGGCCCCGTATACCGCCGCTCTTGCTGTCATAAATAAGGCAAAAAGAGAAGTCCACAGGGGCTCTCACTCTTCTGCAGCATAGCAGCAGAAGGCAATCAGCTCTATTGGAAATGAGTACATGAGATAGGAGGGCAAAGTTGATGGGAAGAAACAGGGAAAGTACATATTTTTAAGCAAAACTCCCCTGTATTATGAAATATCCCCAGGGAGTCTTTCTTTGAAAAAACACAGCAGACGGCCATCCCATCCAGTACCCCTGGCCCTGCTTGTTTTGCCCTGTTCTCTTTTGTAATCTTCCTTTAATCCACGATAACAACCAGTGATCTCAAATGGCTGGAGGGGAGCACACTCTCACACCACCGTCTGAGCCAAAGGATGAATTGTGTTCCCAGAATAACCGCACTCGCAGAAGTGATATCAGAAAGATGAAGTGAAAACCATGGGACCCAGTCCAACCTGTTTTTTTTTTTTATTTCCTGGTGCTGCTGATGAGAAGAAAACACCATTGGACAATGAAAAAAAGAAAATCTGGCTTTTATTTTACAACAAGGAGTGAGGGGAGGAGGGAAGACAACCTAAGTCCTTTGCTCATCCTTCAGTTAGAATTTCCTCTAATAGCTGAGGTTTTTGTTATCTACCAACCACCTTGTGGAAATAGCTATACTGGCTACCCACATTTATACTCTGAATTTAGAATGTATCATGAGAGGAGAGATAGGGGGAAAAAAGGAGAGTTGTTTTTTCCTTTTTCTTTTCAAATTGTTGTAATAAGTTCCTAGTAATAACAAAGCTTTTGTTTTATGTAGTAGATTATTTCTCATTGTTACAATAGTATGGTGCTTAAGGATATATAATTTAGTAATTTATTTTAGGCTCTTGAGCTTTTATTAGCTCACTGAAATCACAGCTGGATTGCCCAAGTTCAACAACTTGTTCCTCTCTGATCCGAAATCCATGAAGTTTACAACCTGCCTCCAATCTGGGACCAAGGATCTTACCTACTGGTGCTATTCTGAGAGCAGGGCTGGAAATTACAAAGTGACCCCCTAGCACGGTCATTCACACTGTCCTTCACATCACTCACTGACTGTGCCACCTCTACAGGTTTTGATGGACAGAGCCAATGCAGCGTCTCTCTTTCAGATGAAGGCAATGCCCCTTTTTCCACTACCAATAGAACTTTTCAGTGCAGTTCCCATAAATTTATGATTGTAGGGCCTTCTGTCTGTGGTTATATGAGACCACAAGACTGGTCAACACAGCACTGAGCCATCAGGCCTAGAATGCTGTCCCCAGATGCTCTAGCAGCACCTCTTGTACCAAGTCACTGCCTCTTTGCACCAAAGCAAAACAGCAAATGGTGCTTTTATGAGCTGCATTTCTCTTTTAAGTTCTTCAGATTCACAGGTTGACACAGCCATTCTCCCTTTCAAAGAGTAGGCTCCTTGAAAGCGGGACTCTTTGCTTGTTCTTGTGTTTCCAAATTCTATCAAGTAACACTTCAATAAGTGTTCACTTATTCATTCTAAATACATTCATTGAATTCCTATCATTTTCTAGGACAGAGTTGTGATCAAAACAGAAAATCCTTACTCTCTGTGAGTTTGAGAACCAATCCCAATGTCAACTGAAGATTTATATAAACTTGTCATTACAGTCTGTCATAGGAATTATGAAATAAGATACATAGGGCAATGAATGAATGAGTGGGTAAAGATATAAACTCTTACTTTCCAAGGACCAGCCATTCTGTGGTATGAATTTAGATCCCAAACAGAAGGAAAAGCGTTTATGCTTTTACAACTCCACTACTTCATTCCCAGGCACCAGAATACAGATGGACAATCCTCTTATTAAACTAAACGTATGTGCATTCCTCTTGTTCCAAAACTCTTTCAAACATAAACAGAACTCTGACACGTCATTGGTGTGATTCCTTGTGCATCTCAAGGGAGAACAGGTATTAAATTTTCTGTCAAATAATTTTTTCTATTAAATATATATCTTAAATATTTCACTAATATAAAATTTTTGCCAAATGACTAAAATGAAATATACTTTGGATATTTAATATGAAATGGACAGTTTCAAATAGCTTTACACATGTTGAAAGTTTAAAAAGTTGTTTGTTAAGTATTTTAGTTATAATTCATTTAAAAATCCCATTATGTTTGGTTACACAAGAATGACTTTAATACACTTAAAGATGCAGTACTCCTTAGCTGTGACATATTTATAGTCTGAACATTAAAAGGTTTATAAAATAAGGCTATATTTTCTCAGTGTCATACATCCCTCAATGAGGACAATTATTCAGTCTGCCTGTTTGTAATTAGGTATGAAATAACTTACAGTTATGAAGATAAGTGAGCAAAAATTTCTAGAATAACTGCATAGTGTATTTTATTATTAAAAGATTTTCATAATCTTTCCAGGATTTGAGGCGTCATAAATTGCCCAGATCTGATTTCCATTGGATTTCTCTTGGAATTAATAAACATATGGATCTAGTCTACGTATGTGTGTCAAAAACAGTGAAGGGAATGGCTTCACACAAAACTGAAAATGAAATGGGATTGACTTAAGATGACATTGGTTTGGTGAACAAGAGCAATGAGCTGCCTATGGTAACCCACAAAGATAGAGTCTAGCAGTTCTGAGGGAGAAAGGACACCCTACTGGGGTCAGAATGCAGCCTCCATTCAAATAACCCAGGGCTGGAGAGCTTTCCCTTTGCCACACTCCATTCTTTTTGTGAGAAACCAAGAACACGTTTAACATGTTATCCACACGCCGTATCTATGGCTTCCTGGAGTATGTAGTCGGTTAAAAGGAATGGATAGAACAAAGTCAGTCTTTTTCCTCACTACCTCTGCCAGCAGAATTGCCAAACACATGAGACATCAGCCTGTTTCTCATTTCTTTTCTCTCCAATTCAAAAGGAGTAGTGAAAATACGGCACTGCTGTTGGTTTCACTCAAGCTTTATTCTGTTCAATATATTTCGCCTTATCACTTCTCATTTAATGTCCATTCATTCTTCTAAAACTGAGCAGGTATTATCTAATTTTTCTAATATTTCATGGTTCCTCAAACTTGCAAAATGTGCTATGTAACATGCATTGTCTTTTCAAAGTTGAAGTGAATTTAAGAAAATTTTGTAGGATAAACTTTATAATGTTCCCAGGATTCTTGCAATTTCCAATAGTTAACCAAAAAACAAGGAGTGGAACACATAGTTTAACATAATACAATCCCATCCCCTAATCTCCACACCATCCTAGAAAACCCTCAATAGAGCCTAAATAGAAAAATTGCTAAGTCAATTTTGTGTTAGTGAATCTGAACTCGCTACGTGGAAACAGCCTCTGAACAAATCATTTCTGCCAAATCACATTCAGTGAGTACTCACAGAGTGCTTGGCCTGAGGCCACAGACGGAGATTTCACCAAATGTGAAGATGTAGTTACTAAACAGCAAATCTATTCAGTTGTCAGAGCAGAGCTGGGGGCTCTAACCCCTTTCACAAGTAACCCCTGACACCTTCAATTATGGGAGCTCACCAGCAGGTTGCAATCAACTTTCTTAATGGAGATACATCTTACCCTAAAACTGCAAAGTTTGAGATTACACTACCAGAACTAAAAGGATGCATCTGAAATATTTTGCAACTGCAATTTTTTTTAAGATTATATAGACTATGTTATCAACCAGGAGCATAGAGCTAAACCTAAGTGAAGGTCATAGGACAGAGAAGGTGACTTCAGGCCACATCTAGTAGTCAATCTGCACTATACAGTAAGAAGCAAAAAAACAAAACAAAACAAAACAAAAAAAACCTTCTCCTGAACAACTCCAAGAGACCATTTGATATGATGTTAATTCCTTACTTTATTAGTCTCTCTTCCATCAGGCAATACACAAAGACAGCTTTCCAATATCGTGGTGTAGAACTAACCTATAAAAACAAGCATCCAGGTCCCCATGCATTTCTCCCGAGTAGGGGTGGCTTGCACATGTCAGGTATACAGTCATGGCAGTTGAATGAATGAAATGTTGTTGCCAATTTCTCTCAGTTTCTTTGCTGAAGAGTCCTTCTATTTAAGAGTATGGTGCAAAAACAAAACAACAGAGGCATGGGGGAAGCCAGGCAAATTCTGAGATAGAAAGAACCCGAGATATCATGTAGTCCAACTCACCCTGCTATACAGTAACCCTATGTGCAACCACATTCATCAGGGTTTGTTTGAACACTTGCAAAGAAAAAACACTTTGAAGAGTAAACCATATACTTCTTTGGAGGGTACGCTATTGCTTTGCTGGACAGCTAGCTGTAGTTATTTTAAAGCTCCTCCTTCTATTGCAGCAAGAACAACAGTAGTTTCTAACCATGGTTCAAATTATGACCAATTAAAACAGAATCCGTCAACTCCCATTAATAGATTTTCAAATATTTGAAAACAGCTATGAAGTCTTCCCCGAAGTTTCCTTTCTCAGAGCAAAATCAACCCATTTCCTTCAACCATTCATTCAACCATTCAGTGTTGCTTTCCATATCCTTCATTATCCTGGTTACCATCCAGATAGTTAATGACAGTCTCAAAATGCAGCACCCAAAACTGAAATCCATACTCTACACATATTCCTATGGTACCGTGGCAACTGGCAGAAATTTCTCCATGCAGGGTTAATGTTATGAAACACCTTTTAAATGAGCCAAAGCAGGGGTCCACGTTTTTTGCTTGCTCTGTGTCTCCTACTTAATTTACAGTGTGGGCCACCAGCCATTAGGGAGGTGTGGGGAATGTGATTGTTGCCAATAATTGACCATTCCCTGGTTCAGGAGATATGTAAAACCCTAATGGAACTCTTATTCTTAAACCCACAGGATATATAACAAGAATAATAAAGTGATGCATTTGCAATATCTGCTTTTCTTTTTTTTTTTAAATGAAAATGTCTATCCTTATTTTATCTCACATGATGATGTACAAAGTAACTACCTCAAAATGAAATTCGTATGTTAAGTATTAAGAAGGGAACATGAGTAGCCTTGCAGGCACACACATTCCCAGAGCGTGCTAACTGCTGAAACATTTCATTAATGCATTGGTGTCATAGAGCTAAATGACTTTGGGCATTGTAATACTGGCTTCCATAGCAACCTATTGTCCTTACACACCTATTTGTTGAATTGCATGCCTGCACGTGGAACTGTGCCATAGCTAGAAATCACCAAGCAGCTTCAGTAATCAGATCACATTAGGATCTCAAAGTTGAAAAGATTTGGTTCCATGTCCAGAGTAATCTTCACTTACAAGACATTTTATATTTCTTTTTTAAAATATTTAATTGAAAAATAAAAATTGTACATATTCAAGGTGCATGACATGATGATTTGATATATATGTGCATTGTATACTGATTACCACAGTCAAATTAAGTAACATCCATCACCACCCATAGTTACTATTTGTGTATGTGTGTGTGATGAGGATGTTTAAAATCTGCTCTCATGAAATTTCAAGTAAACAATGCAGTACTATTCACAATAGTCACCATGATATACATTAGATCCCTAGAACTTATTTATCTTCTAATATCTCTCCTAGGCCCTGGCAGCCACCACTCTGTTCTCTGCTTCTATGAGTTTGACATTTTTAGATTCCACATATAAGTGAGATTATACCATATTTTCTTTCTGCATCTGGTTTATTTCGCTTAGTATAATGTCCTCCAGGTTCATCTATGTTGTCATAAGGGGCAAGATCTCCTTTTTATGATTGAACGATACTCCATCATATATATATATATATATGTAAATATATTTCTACATTAAATACACACCACATTTTCTTTATTCATCTGTCGGTGGATACTCGGTTTCCATATCTTCACTATTGTGAATAATGCTGCAATGAACATGAGGGTACAGCAATATCTTCAATATATTCATTTTATTTCTTGTGGATATGATATATACCTAGAATTGAAATTGCTGGATTATATGGTAGATCTATGTTTAATTTTTTGAGGAACCTTCATACAGTTTTCCTGCAAGACTCATATCTACAGAAATAAGAGAATGAAAGTCTAGCTAGGCCAATATGGACTCAAAATTGCCATAAATTCCTACATTAATTGTGGCTTAGGAATGGAATCAGGATATGCTGATATAAAATGGAAGAGGTTAAGACTGAGACGATATCATCAAGATTGAGATAAGCCAAGAAGTAATGATTCTACGGTCTGAAATTTCCAAAATTCATGTTTTGGAAATTCAATTCCAATGCAACAGTATTGGGAGGTGGGGCTTCTTGGGAGGTGTTTATGTCATGAGGGCTCTGCCATTATGAATGGATTGATGCCACTATCAAAGGGCTTTTAGGAGTGGGTTCACTCTCTTCCAATCTTCCATCATGTGAAGACACAACATCATCTGCTTTTAGACCTCTGCCTTCCTCCATGTGAGAACACAGCCAGAAGACCCTAACCAGACACCAGATGCCAGTGCCTTGATCTTGGACTTCCCAGCCTCCAGAACTGTGAGAAATAAATTTCTGTTCTTTATAAATTACCCAGTCTGTGGCACTCTGTTATAGCGGCACAAAAAGGACTAAGACAGATGATAACCATGACAATAGTTACAATTATAGATAATAAACAATGGTTATAGATAATAAATATAATCACAACTAACATCATTAAGGATTTACTATGTTTCAGCTCTTTTGCCACACACTGTAGAGTCATTAGTTCACTATAACCGTATGAGGAAACATTGTTTTAAAAAAATGTTTAAAGCTCCTCTTCAGAAAAATTGCTAAAGGTATCCAATACTATTTTTTTTTAATTTTTATTTATTTATTTTTCTCAATATACCTTTATGTATCCAAAACTTTTGCTACTGCAAGATCATTTATTATGATTGCCTGTAAATTGTATAGCGTTTTTAAGATGATTGTAGTAACACATAGTACTGTATATCCCTGGATTAAATAATCTCCCAATTTTGTGCACAATTTTGAACTAATTCTGTTTTGTATTTGTTTTGTCTTCCAAAGAGGTCACTACTGGACATTCCTGGGGTCTCAATCTCTGGTAGTTCATTTCTTTCTCTTACTTCTCTCCTAAGGACTAAGAAGCCAGATAACTAAGAGTAATAGAATTACAAAGCAAATGGGAAAGCTTCCAAGAGAGTCCCTAAATTAAGTAAATGCATGAACATTAATATCCAAACTTTTTAATATCTACTCACAGTCCAGGTACTTTTTTCTCCTTCTTTATTACTGTTCTTATTGAGAATAGGCATGAGCCAGGAGACCTATGGATACGCGAGTGTTACTTATTTTCTGCAGTATATCACTGCTTAGTCTTGATGACAGTCTTATTGCTGCAGATTTGGCAATCTTATTAAATAATCATCTTTAAGTGAAAGAGCTATTAAGAGACTAGACTGCCTCTGATGGAAAGAGTTGGACTTTGAGCCACTCTTACCTCTAAAAATAATCCATCTGCATTGTCAAGGTTAGTATTTTTCATGTTCTTTTGACATTGAGACTTTTTAATTATGCTTTTTGATAGAATAATAAACTGGTGCTCATCAGCTATAATGTGCACTTAGATTGAACAGCAAAAATGTTTTTAATTTCTGAGAATATGAAATAACAAAATAGAAAAAGTAAATCATTTTATGAAATAATACAAACATATGTTGAAATTATAAAACAAGCTACTGCCTTGAATAGATGATATCTATCAGCTTAACGGGCAGCAACTTAATTCTGCTTATGCAGCAATGAGTAGCTAAAACATCTTGTATAAATCTTCCAGGTAATTTCTCAGGCAATTCTTTTCTGGATCTGACATATTATTGTTTAATGGAAGGTTGTAGCATAAAAAGAACAATTATGCACTGTGTGCGACAAAGATTGTTAGTTGTTTACCCAAAGTGAGCACAACCTAGGGTGGTCCCCAATGAGTAACTCCCTGTATAATCCTCCTTGATATGGATGGGACCTGAAACTTGCCACTAACCACCATAATGTGGCAAAAATGAAGGGATTTTGCAGAAGCCATTCAGTCCATAAGCAATTAGCTTTGAGTTAATAAAAAGGGAGATGATCTTGGGTGGGCCTGACCTAATCAGGTGAGCACTTTAAAAAAGGGTTCACACCTTCCCTGAAGTTACAGACTCAAAGCAACAGAGATTCTTTCTCTGTTGCTAGCCTGAATAAGCAGGTTGCTATGAACTCTACATCCACAAGCAAATAAATTCTGCCAACAAGCTGAGAGAGCTTGGAAACAGTTCCTTTCCTACTTGAGACTTCAGATAAGAATAAAGCCCAGTTGACACCTTGGTTTCAGCCTTGTGACGCCCTGGGCATAGAACCAAACTAAACCGTGCCCAGAATTCTGACCCACAGAAACTGTGAGATAATATAAATGGGTATCAGTTTAGGCCACTAAATTTATGGTGATACATTACATAGCAATAGGCTATGAATGCATTACCTAATAGTGCTTCCCTTTCTGTAGTGCAATCTATAGTTATGGCTGAGAATAAATTACTTTTCCTAGTCTTATTTAAACTGAGGTGTGGCCATGTGACTGAGTTCCAGCAAATGAGAGCCTACATTACATAACACCCAATTCTGTTATGTAATTGAAAATAGTTATTTGGAAATGGTAGTACATTTTGGACAATTTAATTTAGATGTTTTGTGAGCACAACAGGGCAATATTAGGCAAATGGAGAGTAGGTGACCACAAATGTGTGTGATTTTTAAGGCTCTAAGAAGGTTCAGATATCCAAAACCATCATCATGTACCTGCACGTCACGCCGGCTAATGCATGAAAGTTTATCAGTCAGACCACTGTACTTTCATTTTAAGCCTTCTCCTTCCTGTTAATTACAGATATCCACAGCATGGATACCACTGCATGTGCATGCTACCCACAGGTGGGTGGGAACAGATGAGTAAAAGATGGGGAGAAGGTATGGTGGTACTTCGCAAGGAGGTTCAAGCTTGCAGGGTAATGTTGGTGAGTGCAAATGTTTGGTTTTTCAAAAAAAACCAAAAAACAAAAATACCCAGAGTCTAGTTCACAATGTCTACTAAGGCATGAATCCTTTCAACAAATGATTAATTGGTAAGTCCCAGGCACAGAAGATGCAAAGGTGAACAGGAACATGCCCACCTTCATGACACTTTTGGCTCTATCAGAGACGAGATGCCACCCATAATTTCCAGGCTGATGCCATTTAGGTTTATTGACTTTGAGGGCAAGAGGCAAGTGAATATCTCTTTAGATTTCAAAAATATAGACTTCAAAAGTAAATTCTCAAATTCTTGATCAGTTAATTTGGTCAAAAATATCCCCCAACTATTTTAGGTAAGTATATAGAATATTTAAAGTATAAATACATAAAGTATGTTAACACTAGGGAGGAATTGCTATGGTTGTCCACATGTGCCAGCAAAATCATCTATTTCTGGCTCTTGGCCAAGTCTAAGAAAGTTCATCCTGACAGTGTTTGGGGGAAATTATTATACCTACTTATATTGAAAAAGAGCATTCAACCATAAATGTTACATTACTGTAAGACGCTATAATGTTCTACACACCAGTCTGTTATACATTCCTACTTGGATGGTAGCATATTTCATGATTACACACATCCATGACAGAGATGAGCATTTATATGGTAATAACTACAACATGGGCAGCTGCAGCCTTTCACGTAAGCCATGAGGCTTTTTATAAGAAAAAGCCATTGGGGCACAATTTATCACCAAAAAGTGTGTTTGGCTGGCATGAAAAAAATATTTTTTCATGCACACATTTTCAGTAGTAACAGGAGCATGCATTATACCTTCACATCAAAAAATAAATAAATAAATGCCAGTGTTTGGGTAGGGAAAAAACAACCAAAAAAAGGAACTTGCAAGTTTCTTCTCCTATCCATAACTTCTCCAGTAAACACAGAGCCCCATGTGCAAGTGGGACAAATGTCACTGCGAATACTACTAGAGAAAGAAAACGAAGTGGTTAAAAGAAAATTACTATTGTAGGACAAAGAAAAACCTTTGCCCAGGACTGAGAATTCAATAGTATAGGACAGAAGAGGAAACAGTCATTTCTGATGACTTCAATAATTGTTTATAATAACTCTGGTGACATCAATAATTGTAGTGATAATAATTCTGGCAGTTAATATTCATCGAATGCTTATTAAATGACCTGGTTATCCTTTGGGTGTTTTACATGTGTTTCCTCATTTAATTCTCACACATATAGTATCACTTCAGTGCTACTATTAATCCATGATTTGATAGCTAGTTAAACTGAGGCTTAAAAAGATGTGGTAACTTGCCCCAAATCACTAAGTGGCAGGTTTGAGTTTGGGGCCCAATTCTGTGACTCCAATGCTCATGGGCTTCCTTCACCAAGTGCTGGAGAGAAGGCCATTCTCTTCTGGTAGGCCACAGACCATTGTGCAGCAGAGCGACCCTGATGCCAAGGCTTGTCACCAGGGATAAATGCTATACCTGATTCACAGTGAGGGGTGCTGGCCTCCCAGGGAGCAGGAATTTGAGAGATGTGACTGCCTCAAATGCCTGTGGCCAGTGAACGTCAAAAGCAGATAAGAGCTGAAGGGAATAAGTGAGCATGTCCTGAGCATGGACAGGACATGTGAAGCAGGCTCACCGTGCATTGAGTCCCCTGAGACAGAACACACACCTGCACACCAAGTTACAGGGAATAGATTTATTACTTACAGACAGGGACAACAGACAAGGGACAACAAAAGCCCGGGACACACTACAGACTGGTCCCCCAAAGTTTAGGAAAGCTGCCTGAGGTGAGTAGAATCTGGTCTACCTGTGCCTCACTTTCACTGCAGCTGAGGGACTCCTGGTCAGTAGCCCGCCCCTGGGTTTGATAGCCTAGGGGCACCACGACATGCTGAGCTGAAGTGTTGAAGAGCATCCTATTGCTGGGGGACCTGGAACAGACCCCAAGCTGCTCTGGCCAGCCCTTCCCTACCTCAGGCTCTTGCATTCCCGGCACATTCTGTAGTTATTCTGACACCTACAAGTGAGAAAGGAGGGAAAACTGAGTTGGTCCAAGGCCACCTGGAGAACTGCCCTGCAAGCAGTCCCTGGGAAACTTGGTGGCTGGTAGCTGGGCAGGTGGGGGAAGCTGGGGAGGGGGTCCCTGAGGTCTTGTGGCTGTGCAGGTGGCGGCTAATGGGCTGGCAAAATTGAGATTGCGTAGCCTCATTGCTACCAAGATGAGGACGTTTCACTTTGTACCAATCGTGTGATTCAGTACAGCTCTCTGGAGCTTCAGTAGTATGCCTGTGCTCTCCAGCCTGAACCAAAGCGCTTTTATTCCTACCCTCAGTAGATTCTTGTCTGTGCGTGTGTGTGTGTGTGTGTGTGTGTGTGTGTGTGTGATGCAAGACTGACTATAATGTCTGACAACAGGAGCATCACCAGAGAAAAAAGGCCCTTTGCATCTTTGGCAATGCAATTCTAGAGGCATCAAAGACACTGCCAAAAGTGGGGGTGACTATGTACACCATTTTGGTAATTAGAAAAAAAATGTGCTATGAAAATAAGTCGTGTTTTATTTTTACCTCTATTTGCAAGGTCTTCAATTTGGAGTTTTCTCTTACTCATCTGGTGTGTGTGCTGCTTCCCACCCATTAATGCCAGATGGGGAGAGAGACTGCTTTCCGGTAGGAAGGGGTTAAGCACTGCTAGACCTGTAATATGCTTCATGAGTTAGGGTCTGTCCACTGACCCCAACATTTCAGAGGCTAAATAAAATAAAAGTTTCTTTGTTGTTTATGAAAGTGACAACACAGGCGTCCCTGGTTGGGAGGTCTTCCTGGGCAGCTCCACTCCAAGTGGTAGCTCAGAGACCGAGGACCCCTTCCAATGTGGCAGCCCCCTTCTCCAGATCAGTGCTATGCAAAGTCTCATCCACAGGTCAGTGCCAGTCCATGAACTTACACCAGTCTGGGAACTGTTGGTTAATGGTCAGCAAGGAGGTAAGTATGGAAATTGGCAGTGAGCATTTGGAAACTTTAGAAACTTGACAACGCTTCATATTCAAGTTCAAGATAAGTGGATTTTTCTCATTCAATAGAGTATATAGGCCTTTTCAGGTGTGGTCAAACTCTCCTGGTGCACATGGCCCCATAGCAGATTGGAAGTATAAGAAAAGACGTAAATAAATAACAGGTTGAGAGCTAGCTAAATTCTGCTCTATATCCTTGGAGTCATCATCACTTCACCGGCAGAGAGAGAATAGCAAGTTGTCCACAAGAGGGTTTTATGTTACCCACCTGGCAGGGCCCCAAGTCACTTCTGCCCATTCTGTCAGTGGAACTCAGTCACGGGGTTGAATCTACCCATGAGGGAGACTGGGAAATGGTCTGATTGACTGCCCAGTAGAAACATGGAAATAGGCAGTCATCCGTCCTCATGCAACTATTGCTGCCTCTGCTACCAGTTTCTGTTGAGCAAATGATGCAAGGATGACAAGGAGGGACAGTTCTATTACTTTCTAGCAGGCACATTATTACCCTGAGTGTGCTTGCTGAAGCCTCTCCCACAGAGCCTTCAAATCAGGCTTGAATCCTGTCTCATTCCTAAGTCACCTGTCACCTTCTCTGCCTTTGTATTGATTCTTCGAGCTCCTGAAAACCTTCCAATAAACAGTCTTCTGCTTAAGTTAGCCAGGGCTAGGTTCTTTGTTAGTAATTTTTAAAAATCCTAAAGTAATACCAAAGTTAATAGAGGAGAATGGGGATGGGGTAGAGAGCAGAGAGAGAAAAAGAGAGAATGGGGGGAGGGGTGATATCTAATCTAGCTAGGAAGATTCTTTAAATAAAACACATTATGATTCACTCACTGATTCAGAACTGCCATTTAAACAATGTCAGTCCTATAGGTCATGGACTATCCTTTACCTTGAAACACAAAAATGAGTTCTACAACTAACTTGATCATTCCTACATCTCACTAAACAAATCAATTGCATCGATCGTGCTAAAAAATGGAAGTTGCTTGTGACGTGCAAAGATAAGAAAGCATGTCTGAAAGGTAAATCATTTTATCCAAATCAAGGTTTTTGCATAGTGTGTACTTAGTAACATTCTTTACCAGAGGGACCCCTAACTTTAAGTAATTATTCTATAAAAATGAGCTGAATTTTATGGAATTTTTAAAAAATGGTGGAAATTAGCTTCAGGGACTCTATGAAAGTTATAGCAGAGATATGGCCCAGATTCTCTGGTACAGACCTGCTTTCTCTAGCCCCTGAAGAGTGTGACCTACTGATTCAAGAATCAGAAAAGTTTATTGTCTTACCAAAAAAATAAGGCTTAGATCAGAATGTATAATATTTTGGTATAAATTCTCCCAGAATGGTAATGTTAGACCTAGAGCATAAAGGGCCCTTGGTTTAGCAAAATAGTTTTCAGCTGGGCACAGTGGCTCATGTCTGTAATTCCAGCACTCTGGGGAGGCTGAGGTGGGAGGATCACTTGAGGCCAGGAGTTTGAGACCAGCCTGGGGAGCATAGCAAGACCTTTTCTCTACAAATAAATAGAGTTTCCTAGAATCTGGAGACTCGGTCACTATGTATCATGTTAGCAGACCTATGAGTCCCCAGTGGTGTTGCATCCTATTTTATGCTCAATTTGTCATCTACAGCCCCACTCTGTATAGAAGAGCACTTGGACTGGGCTCTCTGTGGTTTTTATTACCACTCCCCAGACGTCTCTGAAAAGAGTGTTGCTTTCAGACAAAGGCCAAGGGCTCCTGGTCTCGCTCACTTTCCCTGTTCCACAGTCCAGTGCTGACAACCCTCCCTCTCCAGGAAAATCCAGCAAGAGATGATCACCTGGATTCTGGAAGTGCATACTGGTTTGTCTTATAGGATTGGATGATACCAGAGGCAGCTTGGCTGAGTTTCAAATGTGAATAAAGAGCCTTCTCAAGAGCTGTGTTTATGTTGTTGTCTCCTACTTCATTCTACTGACTTATTTCTTGGTGCTTTGAACATGAGAGATTTTGAACACATTTCTCTTCCATTTGTGCTACCAGACTTTGCACTCTCACTTGCTAAGTGTCAGAAGTCATAAGCTTGAGGTCTGCAGGTAGGAGGTAGCCCAAAGAGGTGTTTTGTTTGTTCTACATGATGTTTTCTTAAAAACATAACTTAGATTTCAATGTTTTTAAATTGGGAAGATTTCACATAGATATCTGATTTCTAGAATCACTAGTGGATTTGGCAATATTGGACTTGAACTCTCACATAGCTTCAATCAGCCAGAGTCTAGAAGAAGCTGCTCCCTTTGGGCAGTGCATGCAAGTTCCAGTTTACCAAAGACATTCACTGTTTCCTGTAATCTTTCTCCTGACCTAGGAGATTGGGAAGAGGCAGACAGCGTCTGGACCACTCTGAGCAAATTCTAGGATAGAGGCAGGCCTGACTTCAAAAACGGACAAAGGACCACTGCCTCTTTTAAAAATACCACTAAATCATTTAATTGTACACTTAAATGGAGTGTTGGTTGTACGTAGATACAGTTAGAGCACTATGTATGTACTCTCTGGACTACTTTGACAGAGTAGGTTTTTGAATGTAACAAGATAAGTCAACTTGAGTGGCAATATATTTTAGGAAATCAGCTCACTATAAATTGTGACTGTAAACATTGTACTGTAAATGCTTTGTAGTTTTCCCCCAATAAAAAAAAAATATTAATAATGAGATAGTAAGCTACCTCGGGTTAAAACACAAAATCTGGGTCTCAAATCCAGCTTACCTGTTTATTATCAGTATGACCATGCACAAGTAAAGCAAGTCACTTAAACTCTCTGTACTTCTACTTTACTATCTGTATGGTGGAAAGGAAAATCATGTCAATCTTAGGACTGCTATTAGGAATAAATGATTTAATATATCAAATAGTAGGTCCCATACCAGTGTTTGTTTATATACACATTTCAGTTACATAGTTATGCTATGTTATCTTTCAAGATCACACCTTAGGATTTGTTCTCATTATATGAATTAAATATAAACAAACCTAAGCATAAATACATATATGCACACACACATATATATAAAAATATAAACACATGTATGCATTTTAACCATGTAGTTGGGTTGTTTTACCTTTTAGGAACACCACAGCCTAAAATGTGTGTGTCATTGTTAATATTTTCCTTAGGTAACCAATGTTACCATCCCAGAAGACATCCCCTTTAGTATCCGTTTGTTCCTCTCTCTTAATTTTAAGTTATTTAAGGGCAAGATCAGGTCTTATTTACCTTTATGTACATTTTGTTCAGAACAGCAAGTCATACAAATTTTAAAAATCGTCACTGAATTAATGTTATCTGGGGCCATAATTTGCTAGTATTGAAGAGTGTTGACAAGGTCCTATTGCCAAACTACATATAGCATGTAGAAAAGTGAACTTTTCACAAGTAAATAAATTCCACTTATATCAATTTTCTGAGAAGTAGTATGTAAGGGTATTGGTATGGTATGAAAACATAGGGATATCTGAAAATATTTCTGAATCATTGGCACAGGACTTGTTTTCTTAAAAATTCAATAAAATATCTTGCTGGTTGACATCTTTGAAATTAAGAACATTATCTCTAAAAGAGAGGGATAACTAACTGAACGCAATATTAAGTGAATGTTCACTGACTTAAATCACAGCTGTCACACTCAAGAGGGAAATAAGTGGTCTGAGAGTTTCTCATATAAGAAAAAGTTTATATTATGCAGGAATATGCAAACTAAACATGAACTCCAGAGATTACTAGCATTTGTCTAAACTTAACATTTTAACATTTGGAAAAAATATAAAAAAGGTATTGAGAAGTCAGAATAATCGAGCTAGAAATGAGTTTATTCACAATAATCCTTTGTAGATAGAAAGTGCACATCCGTAGAATCAATAGTCACACCCTTTGCTTGCTCCACCATAAACTTCGATGAATGACAAGTTAAACTGCAAATGAACTCTCTTGAACTGTCTTAATAAAATGCCAAATGAATTCTCCATGTGTCTTTTTAATCTTCAGCAATATTTTCAGTTTTTACAATTATAAACTGATAAATAGATGGCAACCTTTAAATAAAAAGAAAATATTATTTAGAACTATCATATTTTACAGAAACACATTATGTCATCTCATATTCTTAAAAATATGTGGCATAGGTATTTAATATCAAGCATGTCAAAAACTATGACAAATTATATTTATCATTATCAATTGGATTTTTCAATTAAAATGACAACCTTTGATTAATCTAAATCCATATTATTATAAATGAACAATAAATTCAATATTCCATGTTGTCATTTTAATATTAATAATAGTCACATTTTTATACAAGAGAAATAAACATATGTTAAAGATTCATTTACTCTTTTTAATTAAAAATTCTCAACCCAATACATAGAGGGAAAGAAACAATTAAATAATTAACTTTTTTCTCCTTTGGAGATCCCTGTGCATTTTAATTTACATGTTGATTATGTAGCCAGGAAAAGTCTCCCATGTTAAATTTGATTAAGCACTGCAGACAGTGCCTTAAAATGGATAGCTAGCTGAAACTGGAGAATGTATTTTGTCTAATTGTGTTAATGAACTACCCTGATGAGACTTGTTTAGTACAAAAGGCTCCCTGACCTTTTTATTGACTGTAAAACAGAATACTTCTAATATCTAGAGTTTTACTACATTTTACATTTTTTTAAAAAAAGCTAAACACTCAAACCACTTAAATACTTTAGAAACTAGTGAAATGGGTAAAAGATCTGAGCATTTGTCAGCTCAGCTGTGAGAGCAGTGCTTCTTGTTTATTGGAAAACTCTTGCATTGAGACCACAAGTGTTTTTTAATTACTTCCTTTCTCTCTAAGACTAAAATAGACAATTGTGGTAAAATGCATGAAAATTACAGATTATGTAACCCATATACTTATATGTAAGGGCTAGAACTTATGCACTGGAAAAAAAAAGCAATATCTGATCGTAAGTTGGAATAGTATAACCTAACGTGTGGCATTTATAAATGCCATAGTGTTCAAAAAAGACATTGATGGTTTGCATATGACTCCTCCCATATGGGAAGTGCGTTGCCTGTCAGTGCAATGCATAACTTTCCTGTGTCACTATATTTAAATTTTACTCATCTAATCATCCAATGCATTGAAAGGATAGTTCAGCTATTTATTACTAATAACTATTGAAATTAATTTATTTTGGCTAAAGTCATTATGAAAGTCTTCATGGCTAGGTAGTGACTCAAAAGAGTGTGTGTGGTGTGTGTGTGTGTGTGTGTGTGTGTGTGTTTATACATATTTAAAGAAAAGAGAACCTTCCACATGGATACAAAATAGAACCATTGTAATATTCTGGCAAGAATTCAAGCCATTCTATTCCAATTATATTGGGCGGGTTTGCCCTGACATAAGTTCTCGTATATGTAAAAGACAACTTTTTATAATTTTAAGTAAAAACAATAGTCATGGACACCAGTATGTTATTAAGTTGCCATTAAAATGCAGAACATCAGAAAAGAAGGAAAATATTTTGATGTAATTTTTGATGTTGAAGAAAATGCTGTACACAGTGCAATCGCAAACTTATAAAACCAAAATATATTTATATATTTAACTATTAGAAAGCACACCCAAACTTCAGCAGTAGTAATCTTTGACTAAGAGGATTACAAGATGATTTTTTGTATCTTCTTCTGTACATTTTTCTATATGTTCTAAAATTTCTATAATGTACCTTATTTTATTACATTTATGTAAATATGTACTTTTAAATCAATACATCTTCTTGGTAAAATAATCAATTTTTTAATCAGTTTGTTTAAAACACGATACATGGGAGAGTGTTTTGGGAGCCCCCAGCTAAACTGGAGCTCCAGTGGTAGAGAGGCTGGCAGACCTCCCCTTGTGGGAAAAGGAGGGTAGTAGGACATGGCATTTACAGTGTGCCTTTCACGGGAAACTTCTTTTACCTGGTGGACAGCCTTGTTCATCAACTGGTAATCAGGAGGTCCCTCACATGGGAAAATTGTTTACACTGGCAGAGACCCTAATGGCTCTTGTCTGACTTGTGTCCGGTTTATGCCTGCCTGATGACTGCTGTGGTACTGGGGCCCAATCTTGTGTTCCCCCTGCTGTTTTAGGGAAAACCTTGGCTGAAATAGCCCCTAGTTCTTCAGATGAAAGGTGTATATTCAGCATTACCACAATAGGAAATAAATCTAAAGATTTTTACTTAGCAGATCCTGGGCAAAGAGGGTCCAATAAGTCAGAAGGGCAGTCCTCTGTCCCTGGGTGACACAAGACAGGAATGAAGAGTCAGGCAGAGATAAATAGAGAAAAGCATGTGATAACTTGCAGTATATATAAGGGAACAGAGTGTGGGTCACTTTAAGTTTGCACGTGAATACTTGAATGGTCCCTTTAAAGGAAGAAGGGGAAAGCAGGGAGCCCAGTCTGCCAGGTGGGAGAAATGCCTCTAAGTTTTTATCTCTGGCCACCTGCTGGAGCCATTTTGGTGCAGTACAGAACTGGAAACTGTCACGGGTGACCACGTCTGGTATGAAAATGTTAAACTTGTATTCAGAATAGATGCTGAGGCAACATAAAATTATAAGAATTCATTACAAGAGGCAATTACTTCAGTCTTTCTCTAAAATTGGTAATTGTACTCACTGAACACAGAATATATACAATACATTCCTGAGTACTATTTTTCCTTAGCACCCATTTATTTTAATATTGATACTTATTAAAAAAACTTCATATCCACATGTTTGAAGCATATTCTCCCCCCTTAATGCCTGAATATCTTTTTATCTTCAAAATTTTCACTCTTTTATTTTACAATAAACTAGACTCTTCAGTGATCTTTCAATGTATTTCCGGAGAATGAAAAATGCCATAATCCCCTCCATGCCTTCTCGACTCACACCAAAAACTTCAACTATACTGTCTAGTTCTAACTTAACAGAATATAATGCAAATATTGGGTTATATATATGGTATAGTTACTTTAATAGTCTCTGGCATTCAAGGAAATGCTGAGGACGTAGAGAGAATGTAGCTAACATAATTGTTAGCAATGCAGTATTTAAGAAAAGAGAAAAAAATATTTTCCATGAAGATACTGGTAGCAAACTTGTTACCCTGAAACAAATTAAGAACAGTAAGGAGATGATAGATGTATTATTATCTTAATATTGCAATTAGAAAGATTAAATACTGTAACCAGCTCTATGAACAAATTTCTATGACCTCTATATGATTTTTTATAATCCTCTCCCTTAACTACCTGACCTTTTCAGTTGTTTCCCAGAAAAGGTTGATTTTCTGTGAAACAAAGGAGCTGCGATTCTGAAGTCCCCTGCACAGACTTTCTGACTCCAAGATTCACCTGCCCCCACAACCTGTCCCCAATGCAAGTAGTCCCTTGTTAGTTATACCTCAACATGCCCCAAGGCATGTGATCTCTCCTTTAAAATCCAATGGTCTCTGTTAGTCAGTGAGAGAGATTTGAGGCAGCTTCTCCATTCTCCCAACAAGACATCTTTCATATTAAAATTCCTTTCATCCATGGCAATCCTCCTTGTCTCAATAATTGGATCTTTATGTGATGAGTAACAAGGCCTAGACTGAGACCTCCTTGCGATTTTAACAATACTTTTTCCAAGGTCACAAAGCTAATAATCAATAAAACTTGAATACACGGTTGTCTTCAAATTTTATTTTTCAATATTTCATCACTTTCCATTAAACTAAGAACACCTAGAAGATAACCACTTTCCAAGAGGCTGAAGTAGGCACGTAACTTCCACTACATCATTTAAAAAAGTGTCCTATTAACAACTTGTTTGGGCATTTAAGAGCCATCTGTTACTCATTAATTTTAATAAATCGGGATTCTCTGTGCCTAGATGTCTTTTAACTTGTAGGAAAATGTATTCCTCAGTGACTTATTTTCAGCCAACAGTTAATAATACTTAAACATGTAACCGTTTGCATGCCATACACTCTGTTTCCATTCCTTTATCTATCCAGGAGTGCAGAATCTATCACAACTAGACATTATTATATGTAACTTGTTGTTTCATTTCTTAAATGTTACTATAAATCACAGTTTCCATGAAATATAAAGGAGTTAAATTGTATGTAACATTCTGAATATCACATATAAATTCATGAATTCTTAGCATTATTCGACATAGGGATAGGCATTATGCTCAAGATAGCAATCAGAGGAAAGGAAAGGATATGAGAATCTGAAAAATGCCAAAAAGATGACTCAAAGGAAATTCATTTGCTTTTGAAAGAAAGGAAAACATTGAATCAAAAAGAGCCCACATATTACACATAGAAAATTTTATTTGAGTAATATATGTGCAAAGCTGCTTACACAGATAAAGTTAAAGAGATATTTGGGAACTGCAGGCTTTGTTTTGTGCCAGGTACACATGCCAGTGCCTTCACAGGCTTGTTGTAAAATTAAATGAGAATGCATAGAAAGCACTTATCACACTGCCTGGCTCATATTAAGCAGTCAATAAATGCTAGCTCTTATGATTTTTTATTGTGATCATTATTCTAGAGGCCCGAGATGAACAATTTGGAGGTATATTCATTAATGAATTAATGTAACAAATACAGAAATGTTTATATCATTGAAAATTTTATTGAATCCGCATGGTAGTTATCTAGACAATTCAGTTGAAAATGTTCACTGGGGACTGGGATTATTTGATTTGGCTGTCATACTCTGAGATAATTAGTTGGATAATTGACAAATATTCCTATTCTCTCATACCAGCCAGCACCTTGGAATAGATTTGTAATAGTGGAGTCAGTGGACTTCCCTTCTATAATATTGCTAATTGAAAAAAAAAAAAAAAACAACAAAAAAACAGGTATATATGTTTTTTCCTAAAAGACAATTAGAGACCTCAAAATGTTTTTAATTACCTAAAAGGAAATAGGGATAGTATAAATATGATCATGCTTTATGATTATTAGTTCTATATGATGAATGCCTTAGAATATTAAGAGTACATTGATTTTGTCAGTGTATAAAGTCATAAGCTTAAAATTGTGTATACTGAAAATGCAAGGACACAGTGAAAAACTTGTCACTTTTTGTGATGATTTTTGAATGTGTTTCTGATGAGAGCAGTGCAACAGCATGGTCGTTTTGATCGTGTAGTTATTTTTCTCAGCTAAAATTATGCAATTGCCATCAAGGCTTATAAATTAGCCTCTCATGAAATTAATTTGGTTTTATCAGTTCCCCAGGACCTGATTTCTAGTGAATTGGAAACTGTCGCTCTCCTGTAGCTGGGAAGCTGTGATATAGTTTCAGAATCAACTGCCTAGTATAGACAGCTCACCCCCTACGTCCCACTCACGAAATGGTGGAGAATAATCCTCTTATAACAATATATATGTGGCTCCCTTTGTGAAGGCTATAGGCCTGCCAATCACAATGAAACTAGAACTGAGTAGGAGCATCCTAGGTCAGCAGCAGGCTTGGAATGTTTTCTTTTTGCAGTTATTATGGAAAGAACAAGTTGGGCAATTGACCAGCTCCCTGCAGAAAAGATGGCTCTCCCCTATGGAGAAAACCAGAAAGGCAAAATGACCTGAAGCCAGGTAAATTGCCTGCAAAGTGTCTCCAGCCATCCAAGGCTGGAATGTAACATTTCTGGGGACTAGAACAAGCATTTTTGGCCTGGTAAGCTACTTAAATGTCACAGCAACAGAAACTTGCTTTTTCTAAACCTGTGTAGTTTTTAATGCCTCTTGTACGTGATTCATTTCTCTTTGTTCTTATAGATTCTGTACAATTCCTTTTGAAAATGCTAGTCTGCCTCTCATATGCAATGGGGAAAGAAGAAAAATAACATTTTTCACAAACTGATATCCTGATATTTTTCACGACTGATATCCTAATATTTTTAAGGGAGATTAATATAACCCAGGGGTCAAGAGAGGATGGTAAGAGATGTATTCCATGTGAATAAACCTCAGGAAAGCGTCACTTAAGGGGAGTGAGTTAGGAGTTGGTGAATATTAGTTTAGCTAACCTTCTCCAGTGACAAGTACTTTGGAGAAACCGATTTTGTTCATATCCAGGGAGACTTGTACAATTGCTAAGTAGTCAGCCTCTGTACCACAGTTTAGCTACGATGATGTGTGTGTTGTGTGTATACACATGTGTATATGTGTGTATCATATGTGTCTGTGTTAATGTCAATCGTTTTTAGAAATTATGAGTATACCCCAATGTGTGACACATTGAGAATGTTCAAATGCTAGTTCTACTTCTCATGGCTACAGTTTCCATCAGTAAAATGAGAATATTAACAGTATAACTAATAAAGTAGGTAATTATATTAGAGAAATTATTTTATAAGGAAATTATAGCAGCACTTGGCACAAGTAACTATACAAGAAATATTAGATGTGATTATTATTACATATGAATCTGTTTAATTATCTAGGTTTTTTACTTAATAGTTAAGTTTATACAATTTTTCGTTACTATAAACCCTGAAAAATGCCAAGATGTTATATGAATCATGTCCTAGGAGTAAACATTTACTGTATTTTAAGTAAATATGGGACCATTAATTTCAGTTATTGCAGAAAAGGAAAGCAAACCAACCCTCTAACAACTACAAATTTATGAAAGTGAGAAAGAGAGAGAGAGTGTGTGTGTGCTCTAAGGCAATGCTCCCAACCTTTTTGGCACGAGGGACCAATTTCATGGAAGACAATTTTCCACGGACTTGTGAGAAGGGGATGGTTTCAGG